>SKCR01008049.1:0-24112 GCA_019454045.1 Zanthoxylum bungeanum | reverse complement strand
CCAGTGCCCGACCTTGCCGCAGTGGTGGCATTTGTCTTCAGAAGCCCTTGGGCTTAGCTATCTTCGCCTGCTGTTGAGGACCGAAGATCTTCTTCTTCTTCCCTTTTTCTTCTTTCCCTTGGACATCCTTGGGAAGAAGCAGAGAGAGAAGTAGATCTAGGTGGGCGAGTCGTTACTCCCTTCTTCAGATCCTCTTCTGCCGTGAGCAACATCCTATGTAGCTCCTGGTAGGTGCAGACTGTCCCGTGCATGTTGAAGTACATCACAAACTGGCGGAATGAAGCTGGCAGAGAACAAAGAATGACACTCCTACCGAGAATGTCATTCAGGATGAGATTATGTTGCCTCAATTGATCGATCAAATCGATCATTTGAAGAACATGTGGGCTACACTTTGCCCCTCATCCAGACGCGCATGGAACAGTTCCATGGCGACCTTGTGAACAATAACTGTTCCTGGTTCTCGAACGATTGTCTAATCGCGTTATCATACTATAGGAATCTGATGTTCCATAGTATTGTTGCTTGAGTTTCGGAGAGAGCGAACTAAGGATGTATGATTTAACCCTTAAATCATCATTCTTCCAAGCTTCAAAAACTTGGCGTTCCTCCTCCGAAGCATCCTCACCCACTGCAAGGGGTAAAGGACCCTCAAGAACATAACCCAATTTTCGGAATCGAGGACAATCCTCAAATCCAATTCCCAGTCAGCAAAGTTCTCAGCGCCTTTCAGTTTGTTCGCATCTAACATACGCGCAAATGGTTTGTGGATTGACCCGCCATCGCAAATCTATCATATAGATCACGAAAAACAGTTATCAGAATTAAGCAGTTTCATATATATAATATCAAAAGCATAAACTAGATCATGGATTTTTAATCTAATATGCCCCTCCCACTAAATCATGCAATACTGTAATCCCAAAACAGAATACAAATATTTAATAATTAAATTAAATATAAATAGTGAAATGTGGATCCCGTGAATATATTTCAGCTCACAGCAGAGGCACGGTCTCGCCTACGTATATCATCAGGTAGACAACTCATTTGTCAATCACTCAAAAGTGACTCCTAAGTATCCGGTCCTGGCCGTTTCTCGTTGTCGCTGCGAAGGCAGGCCCACAAGGAGACGTACCAAGGTAATACTCGTCAATGATAAACTCAAGTTACTTACGTAATCCTGACAGCTAGGGCACGTTCAGAATTCCGCTTTTACTTGAATTTATCTAGTATCAGATATACATCCGGTATAAATAAATCTTTATCGGCTACACCCTCACAGCAGAGGCACGGTCTCGGATGTAGTCACAAAGAAGTATTCATAAACCGTATTGACAAGACGGACCATATAACATGCATCAAATACATAATTACATTAAAACCTTATTATTAGGGATTTTCCGCTAAGTGTCATACACCCTAAATCTAATCAAATTAGTTCCTAATAAGCATGCATAAAGTCAAGAAAACATGATTAAACATTGATTCAATGAAAGCTAATCATATTAGGTGGCCTAGAATCAGACTTGCTCTGATACCATTTTGAAGGGGTTATTTAGGGGGTGAATCCGGTAACGCAGCGGAAGCGGTGAAAATCCGATTTTCAGATTTCAAAACTTTTTCTTGGTTTAAATAAATAAACACATTTATTTAATTACCCAATATTCAAATTATGAAATAAAATTTCAAATGAATCAAATTCAAGTGAAATTACCAAATTACCCTTATATGGTATTTTGTCCATTTTAGTCCGAAATTGATCTAATCAATTTTGAATGATTCTAAATCATTTCTAAGATGAACTTAGCATGTTCAAAACATCAAAACACCAAAAGCCAACAAATTCCCAAAATTTCATGCCATTGCCGACGTGAGCACCATTGGTGCCAAATTGACCATTTGGTCATTTCATGCTTCAAAACTCATCCAAATGAAATCCAATCAACATGAAACTTTGCATGCATCATATAACACACCCAAATACTCAACATATCTCAAAACCCCAAATTTAGAATAGGTTATAAAACCCTAATTTTCAATTTTCACAAATTGGACAAATTAGGCCATTTACATTAAATCAAATGTTTCAATCATCAATCTTTCATCTAATTCAAGTCTCACAACACAATGAAACAACTCAAGATCAAATCTAGGTTATTTAAGAGTGGGTCAACAACTCTAGAATAGCAACATGGTTTCATAAACCTTAAAAGAATACATATAACTACAATAGTTACATCATTTCTTCATCATACATGCATTTACAACTTCACCAAACTTTCCATCAACAAAAACGCAAAGAACAAAGAAAGAAATAACCTAAGGATATCATATATGGAAGCCTAGAATACTAAGGAACAATTCCTTACTAATAGTAAGTTGGAGAAAACTTACTAAAATCAAGCTTTCCTTGGTTTTTCCTTTCTTTCTCAAGCTTCTTTAAGTTCCTTCAATGGTTTGTTTTGCTTGTGTGAAATGTGTATTAGGTTAAATTAAATGAAAAGCAAATGAAAACAATATATACTTGTGAAAGAGAATGCCTTGGCCGAAATTTACACAAGCATATACACCAAATTCATTTCAATTTCATTTCAAATGCATTTAGTCAACTTATAAATATCTAAAAACTTTATGGATATTTATTTTGGTCAACAATGCAAACTAACATCATTACTTTAAATATCCTAACATAAGATATTTATATTTTAATTAATTTAATCATTTAACAATTAAATAATCAATTAATTAATCAAATACAAATATATTAAATATATGTATAATATTTACATTAAATATTAAAAAAATATATTCATTTAGGAAATAAGTCAAATAACTCATTTTGACTATTAATTAATGTGTATTTAAATTAATCAAGTATTAAATGTAAATACACAATAATTAAGGAAATGACTATCTAGTCTCTTTAGCATGTATCTTGCGTTTAACCATTAAACGACTTTATAAAATAATCAATATTATTTATTTATGTTGCTCTAGTGCTCAACGAGTATGTTTCATTATTGAGACTCTAGGTTCAGGTATATCCGTCACAAAATCTAATTTCGTGTCCATAATCTATCCACCCGTAGATTATGACGATCACAGATAATCTCGCTGAACCATACAGGTCGAGGTCATCGCAAATGTATAATTCCTCCGTCACAGGTATCCGGATAAATCCCAGAGATATAGATGTAAACGTCAAATCTCTATCGGGACTATCCATTCGACTATTCTATTAGCAATCTCAAAAAGAATGTTTAGAACTAACTTCTAAACTTACCACGGGCCCTTTTGGTTTTATCTGATTGCTAATCATATGGACTACCTATGCTCTGGTACACAGAACTGACGGATCCTATCTTGATACACATAGGACACCCTGAGGATCTATCTACACCCAACGAACAGGCGGAGGTCTGATCTAAATAGATCGGTGACGTGACTGCCGTCTAAGTGTAGAAGATGTCTCATGTGCCCACAATGGCATCTCAAGTCTAAGAATCACAAGTGCTACTCAACCCAAGAAGATTCTTATTGACGCTGGTGTACCATCCATTAAGAATCTTCGGTGAGTCGTTCAGTGTTTATCCGCTATAAACCCTACACGTCTATACTAGTCTCCAAGACTAATGGTTCATTGAGAAACCATTGGAATCATATATTCCAGTATACGACATGTACCGGTCTCAACGGGTTTACTATACTGACCAAGTAGTGTAAACCTTGACCAGGAACTGTCTGAGAATGAACAACGTCATGATACGACTCAATGTCCGTTGCGACGCTTTTGCAACTGTACCATGACTAATCATTCTAAGGTCATTACGTCTTTACCATATAAAAGATTAGATTCTATTATAGAAACTGCATATATTATTACTGATAATAACGTTTTACAGAAGTATTTAACAAAAATACAACCGGGAATTGGCGCTCTGAGCACCAACCCCTACAAGACATATAGGAGATAATATCCTTCGGATAAAGATACAAAGACATAAATCATAAAGTTTCAGGTATAGAATAAAAACATAAATAAGTCGAAAATGACAGCAAGTAAAATGTTTGGAAGTGGAACTGTCAAGCTAAGATGACAATGGGAAAGAAATACTAGACAAACAATAACAATGGTGCATAAATACCAATATGAAATTTTAATGGTGAGTTCACTAGAACTGTGAAATGACTAGGATTGCCTATGTTAGTAAAAAAATGAAACTCAACTTTCATTAAATATGGAGTAAAAGGAAGATAGCAAGTAAATCGTATGTTCATTTCACACGCACCGCTACAAATAATGCTAATATGACTTGAAACGAATTTATTAGGGTAACACATAAAATGGCCAAAGGAAACCAAGTATTAGATAATATTGATACCAGGACAACACTTGATGAAATAAGACTGCTTGAATAAGGGGTATTTGGGATAACCAGGCAAGAAGAACATAGCAGTGCCAAATGATGGATAACCGGATTCATATAGCAATAAATTTAAGGTACGAGAAGAGTAAAAAACATTAACCAGAACCAAATCACCATCGTCGATGGTAATAGTAACGAATATAGTTCTTAATGTGAATACCTATCCCTAAGTCTATAGCTAATTAAGAAGGATCGTCAGAAGATCTACTTGGAACTAATATATTAGAGATAGAATGTCGGAAAACTGTGATGATAATTTGGAGCATATACAAAGTTTGATCATAAACTATAAGGCCTTAAGCCACAGACAGGTAGAGATAAGGAAACTTAAAGGACGAAGCCCATTAGCAGTTGGAAGTTAGCGAGGTGGAAATAGACAAACAAACGGATAAGCTAAGAAAATGAATGTCAATATCAGATCGAGCATGTGGAACTGGAGAATTAATGTTATCATGGCAAGAGATATAAGAGGTTTCAAACATGAGTGGAACTGAGGTGTTGTTGGATAATATGACCCATAGCGTCACTATTGCACAGATCATTGTGTTGTTGTAGCAAATTACTATGTAATAAGGAAATTGCACTCTTATCATTGTGATTAGATCACCATAGATATATAAATGAAGAGAGGTCCATATGATTAGTTCCTGGATTGAGATGATATGAGACAGTATCAGTCCACGAAGGATTAATCATTAAATATCCCTAGCCGTAGTATTATCGAGACAGGACATCGATAATGCGGAATAGGCTAGTATTGCACTTGTGCGTGTTGTGAGGGCACAACGGCATAGTTCTCATATATATAAGTATTGGATACTTATGCAAGTGCGATAGTAGGTCATGTTTCACCGATGGTACGGAAAACAGCTTCGCTCTGGATAGACCCCTCGGAATCCCATTGGTATTATGACTATGTGTCTATGGGAGGCCGAAATCAAGGTAGGTGTGTATGGTCTTAACCTGAGACTTACATCGCTAATACTTACGATAATCGATAGACTTTGGTCTTGGTGGTAGGGGACTTTAAACGGGTTCTGTGTACACCACTTCTGTTTATCAGAGAGTCGTAGAGTATTGGGTGTGATGTCAAGACGGAAGTGTCACTTCAGTCATATTGGAGTTGATGTCACGCAGGATACGGTACTAGTGCTCTTGAGTGTTGCGCAACCAATCGGGATATTGTGACCAGGTCATGTATATCCGATTATAGAGACTATGTTACCAGACATCCGACATGTGCTTCGGACGGGGCAGACACTTATCCAGCCCCAGCCCTAGCATGTGGACTATCCGATACTGGGCCAATATACACAATACTACGGTATACTACGCTTGATACAGATCTATATATTCCTGTAAGAATATTTCTGGAGAATTGGGTAGGCATGGCGCTTTGCTAGAAGCCAACCTTGTCTTGTAAATCGGTATAAACGTAGTACGAGGTACTTACGTGTTCGGATAGTCCGACGACCGTATTTACTGCCAACATATCCGGAGATCTCATGGGTCGCTTCCTGAAGATTCACCGATGACGTATGACTCGCACTTTGATTAATCTGGGATTAATTAGAAGAGAGAGATAGAATTAATCTGGGATTAATTCGATGAGAGAGAAAATTAATCTGGGATTATGCGAGATATTTTATCTGGGATAAAATATTAATTAAACAGAGAGAACGATTAATTTGGAATTAATCGATAAATTAATATATTCGATATATTAATCGAAATTGGATTTTGACGCGAATTAAAATTAGATTTTAATTCGGGCAAACGAATTAATTTAGAATTAATCGTTAGCGACGTGAATAGTGATTTCGCTAGGCGTAATCATTTAATTATTACGCGACGGAAAATTCGTTAATTTGGAATTAGCGAACCCGAGCCCGAGAGTGATTGCGAGCGCATTCGCATTTTGAATTCGAGCGCGGCACGCGAGTCACATCAAGCGTCAAATCTTTTGTCACATCATGCGTCAAATCAATTGTCACTTTGTGATGTGACTTGACAACATGTCACTTTATTAAAGTGATGTGATGTGACTTAAAGTAAAAAGTAAAGGAGATGGAATATGAAAAGGTTTGGAATATATATATAATTGTTATTTATTTTTGAAAATAAATGAATAATATATATTACTTTTTCTTTTCCCTTTTTACTATCATTATTCGGTCCACTCTCTCTCTCCCCAATGCAAGGCAATATACGGTTTCTCTCATCTCCCTCATTTTCTTCTTCTCCTTCACGGTTTTGGAAACCGTTTTCTTCTTCTTCTTGTTCTGTTTCTGCCGAGCAAATGGAGCAAGATAACGATTTTTGTGGCAAAACAAGTGCTAGCACACCTTGAGTGATACATAGGTGATAGGGAAGTGATTCTTTGAGCATGGAAGCTTGAAGCTTGGAGCTTCAATGGAGTCCATGCATGGCCGAAAATGGAGGAGACACCCACCACCGACCCGAGCAGTCCACCTGTGCGTAGCTCACTGCCGAGAAGTAACATGCAGTGCGTTTTTGGTCTTGTTCTTTCTAGCATCAAACCGAAATTCAATGTGAGTATATTCCGCACCTCTTTGTTGTGTTCATACTCGTTTTTATGCTTGATTTGTTGATCTTGGGACTTGATTGAACTCCTACAATGGTATCTTGAGCTATTGATTGCATGAAAACCGAATTAGGGTTCTTGAGCAAATTTGGGGCTTTTTGATTTTAGCTTGATTCTGACAAATTGATTCTTGAGAATGCTTATATTTGATTGAATTTGAGTTATATGTAATCAATTTGATAAAAAAAATTGATTGGATTGATTTTCCCCAATTTGCTTATTTTGGTCAAAACTTTGATTTGGGTAAACTCGATTTAGGCATGATTTGGTTGAATTGTTTGATGAAGTATGCTTGAATGAGGTTGAATTGAAGTTGTGCATGATCAATTTCAAAAAAATTGGATTAGATCAATTTTCCCCAATTCTTTAGGTTGAACATGAAACTTGAAATTGGGTAAAATGTGTTTGAGCATGTTTTAATTGAATTGGATGTTTAAGTATGCTTAGAACATGTTTAATTGAGATTGTGTGTGATCAATTTCGTGAAATTGGATTGGATTCAATTTTCCCCAAATTGAAGGCTTGGCCGAAAATTGCATAACCCTAATGTCTTGGTAATTTTGTTTTGTTTGATCATTGGATGACTTAAAACAATTGGTTAATGTTGTTTTGAAGTTCAATTGGATTGAATTTTGATTTAGAACATTTTTTCCCTTTTAAAGTGGCTTGGCCGAATCTTATGAACATGAAATTCTTTGTGATTTTTTGTTTTAATTCATTGGATGAATTGAATTGATTTGGGAAACTAAGATTGTGGACTCAATTGGATTGAAACCGAATCGAATTGAAAAACCCCTAATTGCCGAGACTTGATAGCATGTTAATTGGGTTTGATTTTAATTGAATTGTGTTGGACACTATTTGGTTGTTAAAATGCATGATTAATTAGGCTAATTGATGTTTTAGAAATGTTAATTGGGTAATTGATTATGTAATACACTTAGGTTAATTAATTGTGAAATTTGGAATTTTATAAGTTAATTAATTTGGGCTTGATTTTGGAAATTGGGCTTGTTAGGTTGTAATTGGGCTTTTGGGCTTTGTTGTAACAAAGTTGGGTTTAGGCAAAATTGGTTGGATCCAATTAGGCCCAAAACCGAATCCAAAAGGTCCAATTATGACTTAATGGACCTTAATTATTTAATTGGGCCTAATGGGCCAAAATTAATTTAAAGGCTTATGGGGTAACTCCCGGATTGGACTTTGGTTGCGGTTTGACCCGAGTTGACCAAAAGTCCACGCCTCAAGAAATTAATTAAAAGCCCATTGGACTTTAATTAAATTAAATTGGATATTAATCGGGCTTAAAGACCCGTAACGATTAAATTTGGAATTTAAGTCGTAAAGGTTTATTTATAAAGTGTAATATTTAATTTGGAATTAAATAATGAATTAGAATTAAATACGTATTAAATTGGATTTAATCATGTAATTTAATTTAATTAGTAGAAATCGTACTTTGAGTACGTGTTCGCAATACGAGTTTGACTCGAACAAAATCAAATCTTTGTTTGAACATTGGATGATCACTAATTATCAAGATTAATTAATTTGATTAGATTGATTGATAACATGCTTGTATGAATACATGGTTGTGATGTTTGAATAATGTATATCGGATGGATATTAGCCGGGTGGGGCGATTTTGGAAATTGTAATAAATTTGATTATTAATTGGACCTGCGTGTCCCTTATCTCCTATTTCTTTGTTTCTCTTCTCACCTATTCCCCTCCATGTAAAGAGGTTTCTTTAGAAGTGTAGTGTAACGGGTAGAAGTAGTACAAGTGCTAGCTTGAGTGAGAAAGGGAGAGATTTGATCTAGGATCAATGTGTTAAAGTATCCATCCGCATATCATTATTATTTTTTTTTCATATACGCTTTATTATGTATTTAGAATGCATGTTTAAGGGTGTATGATGATGAGACCTTAACAAAGATAATTAAATTGATAGCCAATTTGCACGCGAAAAACCCTCGTTTTATATTAAGCAAATATCCTTCCATTGAATGATTCTTGTTCAAGATCCGAAGTTGGCATTGGTTTTTTTGACAAAGTCAAGACCTTTGTCAATCAAGGATGTACTTGAATCATGAGAGTTTTGTTGCATATCGGTTTCTTGTCCAAATCGTGATTTTTATTGGCCAAAGTCAAGATCACTTTTTGTCCAATGACATTGATTACGAAACTTTCCTCGTCAATGGGTCCCGCTTAACTGGAATCATTAGGTTTGTTTTTTGGCCAAAGCCAAGGCCTAGATGATTCGGAGGATAGGGTTAGGAAAATGTAATGGATACATTGACATTATACATATGTTTCGGACTTGGATGTCCACCTAACCGGATCTAGGAATTGGATGAGATCCAATTGATCATAGAGATCTACCTAAGTTAAATAGCATACAGCTTTTATTGGCCAAAGTCAAGGTTGTGTGTTATTTAACGGGATCCTAGCCCACTAGGAAACGCGGTTTCCCGAGTACTCCACAGAGGGTTAGAGACTCGACGAAAAATAGTGGGAGGCAAGTATTGAATTTGCAACATTCGTTCGAATACTCGCTAAACACGCTCATTTAAATTATTTCGTCGTTATATTAAATGTTAGTTAGACTAATATTTAAATTGTTGTTTTAATAAACAGTTGGACTGTATTATACTTGATTATATATAATTGGATTATATTAATCATATATTTGAATTAATTAATTTCAGTTTACAGTTGATTTTATAATTGGATTATAGTAATCAATGTAATTGAGGTTAATTAATTTGGATTATATTTGATTATATAGTTGGACTATTATAATCATTATAATATATATATAGTACCACTAATCGTTGGTTAAATAGTTGGACTATTGTAATCAAGATAAGAAATTGAAAAGTTGGATATTTAAAATATAATCTGGGATTAAAATATTTTAAATGATTTAATTTTCAAATTGGGAATAAATAATAGGTTACTTTATTTGATAAAATAACTCATTATACCTTAAGCCCAAAATTAAGCAATATAAGTAGAGCATAAAATCTTTGGAAGATTTATGTGATGATGACTTTAATGCTTAATTTAATATACTTGTCATAAATCTAATTTTTTGATTTAAGAAGTATTAAAATTGCAATTTATAATTCTTGAAGAATTAATTGACTATTCTAGAGGAGATAAAGTCAAAGTTTGCAATTGGGGATGTAGCACGAGGTGCACATCGTTTCGATATTCTAAAAACCCAAGGCTTGGCCTAAGGTTCCTAAAATATTGAAAAGGATAATTGACATATACCAAAGTGACTGCCATTTGGATATGGAAGACACGAAGGAATTAAAGAAAGGGCGAGGCTCTGACTTTAAATATATTTGTCTAAGTTATGTTCACTACTAGTATTGAAATTAGATTTTAAATACTTAGTGTGGAACATAAAATATATATGTATTGATATTCAGAATCTGCTTTGAGCAGGATACTGACTTCAAGCTGAGATTTCTCTGCGAATCGGAAACGGGACGAAAGTCGCTGTTTCGACCGTAGATACCTAAGTTTAGGAACTACCCTTTGGGTGTGTACTTAAATTAGGAACTGTTATAATGTAACTAGTTTGACTAGAAACATTATCTCTTTATCAGTGTTTAACCCACTGCGGGTGAACCTTTATATTCTAAAACACTAAAGTGTTTTATTATATAAAGATGATACTGAGATAAATACATTAGATGTAAATAACAGAATTTATATTTTGAATATAATAAAATCTCAAACATATAAATGACAAATAAATAGCTCAAATTGATTTGATCAATAGAGACTTATTTATGGCATTGTTGTCTAGGACACAATTAAACGAGACACGTCAGTTAGACGGTGTGTCCGAACTAAAACCGAATTTTGTTGGACATGATAAGGTTTATCACGAGTCGCTCTGAGCTATCATTTCCTTCAAATAGGATATGTATTAACAGTGCAAAACTTATTTAGAATAAGGTTCCATATAAATCTGTTTGACAGATATCATATAGGATATGAACAGGAAAGAAACGGGGTTTCTTACTCCTAATAATTTGGGTATGCCAGGCATAACGTTTGGATGATACCAAACTAAAAACCCAAATTGGATAAGTGCCAATATAGGTTATCCTAAGGGAAACCTTAAGTATAGTACTTGTAAATCTCACATGAGAACAATATGATTGTTGCTCACCATGCGGTTTTCCTGAGAGGAATAACGATATGCAGTGGTCAGTGGGAGGATAGTGATACTCGATGAAAATCGGAGTAATACTATTCAAAGCACGAAGTCCTTAATGGAACACAAACAGTTCATCAATGATGAATCTGTACCATTAATCTTCAAATACACAAGAAACTTCGTAGATCGGATAGAGTCAGAAAACAACCTAGGGTATGGGTTTCTGATCTAACCTCATTAAGATGTCAATCTTATGGAGGTGTACCATCCGACTACGTTTAGAGGAAGTGATACGAGGTATCGACTCTCTGTTACGGCAAAGTGCCATGAATCCGAAATGGATTCCATGTATAACAACTATTTTGGATACTAGTTGTTGTACCATAAGGCATTGTGCCTATGGTACATTTAACGTCTTCAAAGAAGACATACATGGATGGCAACATACCAACGTACAAAGCTAGGCTTTTGACGGAAAGGTATCGTTATCAACATTGTGTTAATAACGGTTCAACCTTTTACCTGTTGCCATGGTAAATCATTTGAATTGATGCTTGTTGATAACTGTATATTTCATTTATGAAATATGTCAGTTACAAATCAAAATCGCTTTCCTGAAAAGGAAACCTTTTGGAGAATGTTTATAACATTCTGATGCGGATTATTCAATCCATGTTTGGATTGAAGCAAGCATAAGGTTCTTGGAACTGACGTTTTGAAATAATCATAATGGTTTATGATTTAACTCAAAACGAAATAATTCTTGTGTATATAAGGAGGTTAGTGGGAGGGCGCACTGACAGTGAAAATTCCCATAAAACAATTGGTGAAAGCTTGGCTTTCATAGAAATTCTCCGTAGAATTCTGGGGAGTAACAACCTTTATTCAAGGAATAAAGATCTACTGGGATAGATTAGAAGTTGTTAACACTCTCTGGGAAATTGTACATTTAAAATGTACTTGTATTGGTGTCTCATACGCTTCGAGCATATGGAGTCACGATCAGGTCAATCCAAGTGATAGTCACTGGATTGAAGTTGAGAACATCTGTTAGTATCTCAGAGAACTAAAGATGCTATCTTAAACTATGGAGAAGGAGAACTTGTAGTGACTGGGATCACTACTGCAAGTTTCCAAACAATTAAAATACTGCGGTACTATAAAGTTTGAATAACAGGGACAGTGAGCTGGAAATCTTCCTAGCAAGATAACTGTTGCCGAATAAACACAAAAATGCGGATTATTTGCAGCTAATCAGCAGCAAGCAATAGAAGCCATTTGGATCGAAATAAATCTAATTAGATTAGATATAGTTCTGTTAGCAGCTGAGCTAGGCGTCAGCACAGGCTAAAGAATTAAAGGTCTCATCGACGATCCAGATATATACTTCTATATCATCTGATTCGTTCGGATCATACATCGTGGCGATGTGATGATCGTGTAAATCGCGTCAGACGATAATTAAGCAAATCCGCTGACGAAAACCTTTCCTCAGCAATTTGAGCGAATTGTACATAGTTCGGGTGTTAGGCACTCGAGTGACTGGCTATGTGCCAAGTGGGAGATTGTTGGATAATATGACCCATAGCGTCACTATTTGCACAGATCATTGTGTTGTTGTAGCAAATTAACTATGTAATAAGGAAATTGCACTCTCATCATTTGTGATTAGATCACCATAGATATATAAATGAAGAGAGGTCCATATGATTAGTTCCTGGATTGAGATGATATGAGACAGTATCAGTCCACGAAGGATTAATCATTAAATATCCCTAGCCGTAGTATTATCGAGACTGGACATCGATAATGCGGAATAGGCTAGTATTGCACTTGTGCGTGTTGTGAGGGCACAACGGCATAGTTCTCATATATATAAGTATTGGATACTTATGCAAGTGCGATAGGAGGTCGTGTTTCACCGATGGTACGGGAAACAGCTTCGCTCTGGATAGACCCCTCGGAATCCCATTGGTATTATGACTATGTGTCTATGGGAGGCCGAAATCAAGGTAGGTGTGTATAGTCTTAACCTGAGACTTACATCGCTAATACTTACGATAATCGATAGACTTTGGTCTTGGTGGTAGGGGACTTTAACGGGTTCTGTGTACACCACTTCTGGGTTTATCAGAGAGTCGTAGAGTATTGGGTGTGATGTCAAGACGGAAGTGTCACTTCAGTCATATTGGAGTTGATGTCACGCAGGATACGGTACTAGTGCTCTTGAGTGTTGCGCAACCAATCGGGATATTGTGACCAGGTCATGTATATCCGATTATAGAGACTATGTTACCAGACATCCGACATGTGCTTCGGACGGGGCAGACACTTATCCAGCCCCAGCCCTAGCACGTGACTATCCGATACTGGGCCATATACACAATACTACGGTATACTACGCTTGATACAGATCTATATATTCCTGTAAGAATATTTCTGGAGAATTGGGTAGGCATGGCGCTTTGCTAGAAGCCAACCTTGTCTGGTAAATCGATATAAACGTAGTACGAGGTACTTACGTGTTCGGATAGTCCGACGACCGTATTTACTGCCAACATATCCGGAGATCTCATGGGTCGCTTCCTGAAGATTCACCGATGACGTATGACTCGCACTTTGATTAATCTGGGATTAATTAGAAGAGAGAGATAGAATTAATCTGGGATTAATTCGATGAGAGAGAAAATTAATCTGGGATTATTTGCGGAGATATTTTATCTGGGATAAAATATTAATTAAAGAGAGAGAACGATTAATTTGGAATTAATCGATAAATTAATATATTCGATATATTAATCGAAATTGGATTTTGACGCGGAATTAAAATTAGATTTTAATTCGGGCGAACGAATTAATTTAGAATTAATTCGTTAGCGACGTGAATAGTGATTTCGCTAGGCGTAATCATTTAATTACGACGCGACGGAAAATTCGTTAATTTGGAATTAGCGAACCCGAGCCCGAGAGTGATTGCGAGCGCATTCGCATTTCGAATTCGAGCGCGGCACGCGAGTCACATCAAGCGTCAAATCGTTTGTCACATCATGCGTCAAATCAATTGTCACTTTGAGTGATGTGACTTGACAACATGTCACTTTATTAAAGTGATGTGATGTGACTTAAAGTAAAAAGTAAAGGATGATGGAATATGAAAAGGTTTGGAATATATATTATATATATGTTTTATTTTTTTTGAAAATAAATGAATAATATATATTACTTTTTCTTTTCCCTTTTTACTATCATTATTCGGTCCTCTCTCTCTCCAACATGCAAGGCAATAACGGTTTCTCTCATCTCCCTCTTTTTCTTCTTCTTCCTTCACGGTTTGGAAACCGTTTTCTTCTTCTTCTTGTTCTGTTTTTGCCGAGCAAATGGAGAAGAAGATAACGATTTTGTGGCAAAAATCAAGTGCTAGCACACCTTGAGTGATACATAGGTGATAGGGAAGTGATTCTTTGAGCATGGAAGCTTGAAGCTTGGAGCTTCAATGGAGTCCATGCATGGCCGAAAATGGAGGAGACCACCACCACCGACACCGAGCAGTCCACCTGTGCGCAGCTAACTGCGAGCAGAACATGCAGTGCGTTTTTGGTCTTCTTTCTAGCATCAAACCGAAATTCAATGTGAGTATATCCGCACCTCCTTTGTTGTGTTCATACTCGTTTTTATGCTTGATTTGTTGATCTTGGGACTTGATTTAAACTCCTACAGGTGTATGGGACGACAGGCCACAAATATAGTGCCAATTTAAAGAACTAATAGCTCACACATAGGAAATATGGTTGGAGAATGTTGAGCATAAATTAGAAGTTCATAAATGAGGTTTCTTTGATGCATGGACATAGTTATAGCCTGACGGTAGTATTATATACTCAGTAGAAGTTTCATGAAATGAGAACGAGAAATTATCTCTTAGTCAAGAACTCAAGGAATTATTTATGAGAGCTTACGAACTTTGGAGTAGTATGTGCAAGAATGATAAGAGAGGTATTGTACATAAATCAGATGTTAAGACAAGAATCGAATAGAGTATACCAGGATAAGAGATTCCTAGAAATCATAGTATTGAGTTCTTGAGTAGAATAACAGAAAGCAAGTAAAGGAAGATAAGTGTAATAGAGACCAGATTTCTTCAAACAAGATGGATTTAAAAAAGTTTAATGTAAGAATGGATTCGAGGACGAATCCTATTTAATGAGGGGAGAATTTGTAACACCCCGGTAATTTTTACGGCTATTACGTTATGGGACACATGATACATGAAATAAATCATGTACGAACATGTATACATTCTTGAAATGACTTCTTGGACATTCGGTAAGTTTCTCGCAATTTTGAAACAGAATTCATTCTAAGATTAAATCTAGAGAGCCCATGGTATTTGGGTAGTAAATTTTTCATACGACCTCCGATTTCTATGAATTTTATATCGCCAGAAATCTAAGAAAAAGATCTATAACTTTTATGTTGAACATCTTTCCAAATTACGAAAATAACTAAGTCGAATTTGATCATTTTCCCAGACTCTCTGCACAGTGGCGAAAATAAGAAATAAGGAAGGAATTGCTCTTTAAAACCCAAGCCTAACACTTTTCTCATTAGGGCCCAATAACCCTAAAATATCCCTCAAACCCCCATAGACTCCACGATAAAGAACTAAACAAATCAAGTAGAGAAATGGGAGTCATTAGCCCCTAGTATATAAAGGCCAATATTCTTTCATCTCAAAAAAGGAGAAGAATAATAAGAAGAAAGAAAAACATGTGAAGGGGGAAAAAGAAGGAAGAAGAAGAAAAATAAGGAAAGCCATTCCTCACCAAGATCAAGGAACAAACAAGTGCAAATCAATCCACCACAAGCTAGAAGGAGGAAAATCAAGCCAAGAAAACATGAATGGTGAAGGATAACAAGTGAGATAAAGTAAGGAAACTTTAACCCAAGTTTAAAATGTTGATGTTTTGATGATTTAATGATTGAGGGGTATTGTTGAATTGTGGTTATGATGTTTATGTAGTTATAGTGTTGAGAAAATAAGGACTATAAGAAACCCCAAAATAAGAAAACTTTAAATATTGGATTAGATTGGAGTATGGAATTTTTTTTTGGAACTTAATGATATTAGATAATGGATGTGTTGGATTGAGGATATTAGATGAGTTTTGATATATGTTGAAGTTGGACTGATAGTGTGGGGAATTACTTTGAGCATTGTCATATTGAAGAATCGTGCTTGGGCCTGAAATCAGTGCAGCATCGCGACTCTAATGGATCAACGTCATGACGCGTAGCAAAAAGATGACTTATGTTTCAGTTTTTGTTGTGGGGGCTCGTGACGCCAATAGACCAGAGGTTGCGATGCGCGAAAACCAAAGGAAGCTCACTGCTTTGTTCTATTTGGTGGGAGTCGCGACACTCAGAACGAAGCGTCACGACATGTGCAAAATGCACGACGTCCAACCCTTATGTCATGATTGTTGGAAAATTATGACCCATAGCGTCACTATTTGTACAGATCACGGTGTTGTTGTACAAATTAACTATGTGACAAAGGAGATTGCACTCTTATCATTTATGATTAGATCACCTAGATATATAAATGATTGGAGGTCCTTATGATTTGTTCCTGGATTGAGAATGATATGAGACAGTATCAATCCACGAAGGATAAATCATTAAATATCCCTAGTCAGAGTATTATCGAGATTGGACATCGATAAATACGTAAAACACTAGTATTACACTTGTGCGCGTTGTGAGGGCACGACGGTATAGTTCTCATATATTTGGGTATAGGATACTCATGCAAGTGTAATAGAAGGTTGTGTTTTACCGATGGTACGGGAAACAGCTTCGCTCTGGATAGACCCCGTGGAATCCCATTGGTAGTATAACTATGTGTCTATGGGAGTCTGTAATCAGGGTAGGTGTATTTGGTCTTAACCTGAGACTTGCACCGCTAATACTTGCGACAATCAATATACTTTTCTTGAGGTCGTCCAGGGCTTTAACTGGTTCTGGTACGCCAATTCTGGGTATATCGAGAATCGTAGTGTTGGGTGTGATGTCGAGAGGAAGTGTCACCAGTCATATGGAGTTGATGATCGCATAGGGGTACAAGAACTGGGGCTCTCTATATAAGGTTGCAACCGTCGGGATAATATGACTTGGTCATGATTATCCGATTTAAAAGAGACTAGTTGCTCGTAATCCGATATATGCTTCATACGGGGCAGACACTGTACCAGCCCTAGGCCTCGCATGTGATCATCTGATACTGGACAGAAATACGCAATACTACGTATACTACGTCTGATATAGATCCTTTATTCCTGTAAGGATATTTCCGGAGAATTGGGTAGGCATGGCGCTTTTCTAGAAGCCAACCTTGTCTTGTAAATCGGTATAAACGTAGTACTAGGTACTTACGTGTTCGGATAGTCCGACGACCGAATTTACTGCCAACATATCTGGGGATCTCATGGGTCGTTTCCCAAGATTCACCGATGACGTATGACTCGCACTTTAATTAATCTGGGATTAATAAGATGAGAGAGAAAATTAATCTGGGATTAATTACGGAGATATTT
Source organism: Zanthoxylum bungeanum (assembly GCA_019454045.1). Classification (NCBI taxonomy): domain Eukaryota; kingdom Viridiplantae; phylum Streptophyta; class Magnoliopsida; order Sapindales; family Rutaceae; genus Zanthoxylum; species Zanthoxylum bungeanum. Next base: position 6,301 of record SKCR01008049.1, on the reverse strand, counting down.
TATCTGGGATAAAATATCATTAAAGAGAGAGAAAGATTAATTGGAATTAATCGATAAATTAATATATTTGATATATTAAACAAATTGGATTTCGACGCGGAATTGAAATTAGATTTTAATTCGGGCAAACGGGTTAATTTAGAATTAATTCGTTAGTAACGTAAATAGTGACTTCGCTAGGCGTAATCATTTAATTACGACGCAACAGAAAATTTGTTAATTCGGAATTAGCGAACCCGAGCCCGAGATTATTTGCGAGCGCATTCACATTTCGAATTCGAGTGTGGCACGTCAAATCAAGCATCAAACTGCTAGTCGCATCAAGCGTCAAATCACTTGTCACTTTGAGTGATGTGACTTGACAACTTGTGATTGATGTGATGAGTGATGTGTGTGGTGTTGGACAAAATGACCCATAGCGTCACTATTTGCACAGATCATTGTGTTGTTGTAGCAAATTAACTATGTGACAAGGAAATTGCACTCTCATCATTTGTGATTAGATCACCATAGATATATAATGAAGAGAGGTCCATATGATTAGTTCTTGGACTGAGAATGATATGAGACAGTATCAGTCCCCGAAGGATTAATCATTAAATATCCCTAGCCGGAGTATTATCGAGACTGGACATCGATAATGCGGAATAGCTAGTTTGCACTTGTGTGCGTTGTGAGGGCACAACGGCATAGTTCTCATATATATAAGTATTGGATACTTATGCAAGTGCGATAGGAGGTCGTGTTTCACCGATGGTACGGGAAACATCTTCGCTCTGGATAGACCATTCGGAATCCAATTGGTATTATGACTATGTGTCTATGGGAGGCCGAAATCAAGGTAGGTGTGTAAAGTCTTAACCTGAGACTTACATCGCTAATACTTACGATAATCGATAGACTTTGGTCTTGGTGGTACAGGGCTTTAACCGGTTCTGCGTACACCACTTCTGGGTTTATCAGAGAGTCGTAGTGTATTGGGTGTGATGTCAAGACGGAAGTATCACATCAGTCATAGTGGAGATGATGTCACGCAGGATACGGTATTAGTGCTCTTAAGTGTTGCGCAACCATCGGGATATTATGACTAGGTCATGCATATCCGATTATAGAGACTAGTTACCAGACATCCGACATGTGCTTCGGAGCGGGGCAGACACTTATCCAGCCCCAGCCCTAGCATGTGACTATCCGATACTGGGCCGATATACACAATACTACGGTATACTACGCTTGATACAGATATTATATATTCCTGTAAGAATATTTCTGGAGAATTGGGTAGGCATGGGCGCTTTGCTAGAAGCCAACCTTATCTTGTAAATCGGTATAAACGTAGTACGCGATACTTACGTGTTCGGATAGTCCGACGACCGTATTTACTGCCAACATATCCGGAGATCTCATGGGTCGGTTCCTGAAGATTCACCGATGACGTATGACTCGCACTTTAATTAATCTGGGATTAATTCGATGAGAGAGAAAATTAATCTGGGATTAATTACAGAGATATTTTATCTCGGATAAAATATCGTTAAAGAGAAGAACGATTAATTTGGAATTAATCGATAAATTAATATATTCGATATATTATAACGAAATTAGATTTCGACGCGGAATTGAAATTAGATTTTAATTCGGGCGAACGAATTATTTAGAATTAATTCGTTAGCGACGTGAATAGTGAATTCGCTAGGCGTAATCATTAATTACGACGCAACGGAAAATTCGTTAATTTGGAATTAGCGACCCGAGCCCGGGATTGTTTGCGAGCGCATTCGCATTTCGAATTCGAGTGCGGCACGCAAGTCAAATCAAGCGTCAAATCGCAAATCACATCAAGCGTCAAATCACATGTCACTTGAGTGATGTGACATTTCAGTGATTGATGTGAGTTGATTTGTGTTGATTGACAAGCATTTAATGCTTTGCTTTGGAAAAAGATTTTGGTATATATGTTTTATTTTATTTTTGGAAAAAAATCAATAAAACCTATTACTTTTTCTTTTCCCTCCTCTCTCCTCCTCTCTCCGTACATGTTTTTGCTCATTTTGGAGCCAAAACTTCATCTTCTTCTCTCTCGGTCTTGGACCGATTTCTTCTTCATCTCTTTCTCTAGTTTGACCGAAAGAAATTGGAGAAGCAATGATCTTGTTACAAGATCTATGTGCTAGCACACTCTTGGAGGCATCCTAAGGTGATTAGGGAAGTGAGTTCGTGAGCTTGGAAGCTTGAAGCTTGGAGCTTCAATGGTGTCCATCAATGGCCGAATCCTGGAGAAGCCAAACCAGTCACCACCGTGCAGCCCCTACCACGCGCAGCTCACTGCCGACAAGGGAGAGCATTTCGTGGTCCATCTTCGTTGCATCTCTACCGATCCATGTGAGTTTTTCCGCACCTCATTTGGTTGTATTCAACTCGTTTTTATGCATATAAATGATCTTTGGGACTTGATTGAAACTCAACAATGGTATCAGAGCCATTTGTGCATAAAACGAATTTAGGGTTCTTAGCAAAATTTGGGGCTTTTTGATTTAAGCATGATTTTGACAAATTGTTTGTTTAAGAATGCTTTTATTGAATAACTTAGAGTTATATGTAATCAATTTGAAGAAAATTAATTGGATTGATTTTCCCCAATTTGCTTATTTTGGCCAAAACTTTAATTTGGGTAAACTTGATTTTGAGCATGTTTAATGAAAATGGATGATTTAGAATGCTTAAAGTATGTTTAATTGAGGATTGATTGGATCAATTTGTTGAAAAAGTGTTTGGAACAATTTTCCCCAAATTGCTAATGTTGGCCGAATTTGGCAAGTGCCCTAATGTCTTGGATTTTTGATTTTTGTTCATTGGATGACTTGCAAATCATTTGGGGATGTTGAATTTATGTTTAATTTGGTTCAATTGGATTGAATTTGATTTGGGCATAATTTCCCTCTTTGGCCGAGACACTTGAAGCATGAAATTGGGTTTGATTTTGATCAAATTATGTTGGATATGATTAATTGATGATAAGCATGATTAATTGGACAAATTTAGTGTTTTGGAATCTTGATTTGGGTATTAATAATGCTATAACACTTTAGGTAATTTAATTGGAAATTTGGAATTGTTGGAATTAAATTATTGGGCCTTAAAATTGGATTTGGGCTTTTAAAGTTGTTATTGGGTTTATTGGACTTTGTTGTACAAAGTTGGTTTAGGCCAAAATTGGTTGGATCCAATTAGGCCCAAACCGCTTCCAAAAGGCCCAATGCGACTAATGAACCTTTAAACGTTTAATTGGGCCTAAATTAATTTATGGGCTTATGGGGTAACTCCCGGATTGGATTTTGGTTATTCGGTTTGACCCGAGTTGACAAAAGTCCACGCCTTGAAGAAATTAATTAAAAGCCTATCGGACTTTAATTAATTAATATTGGATATTAATCGGGCTTTGAGACCCGTAACGATTAAATTTGGAATTTAAGTCGTAAAGGGTTATTTTATAAAGTGTAATATTTAATTTGGAATTAAATAATGAATTAGAATTAAATGCGTATTAATTGGATTTAATTATGTAATTTAATTTAATTCGTAGAATTAGTACTTTAAGTACTTATTCGCACAAACGAGTTTGACTCGAACAAAATCAATCGTTTGTTTGAACATTGGATGATCACTAATTATCAGATTAATTAATTGGATTAGATTGATTGATAACATGCTTGAGTGAATCATGGTTGTGATGCATTAATAATGTATATCGGATGGATATTAGATGGGTGTGGCATTTTAGAAATTGTTGTAATAAATTTGATTTATTAATTGGACCTGCGTGTCCAGCCTTATCATCTCTTATTTCTTTGTATTCTCTTCTCACCTATTCCCCTCCCCTCAATTCAAAGAGTTTCTTTAGAAGTGTAGTGTAACGGGTAGAAGAAATATTTGTGCTAGCGGAGAGAGAAAGTGAGAGATTTGATCTAGGATCAATGTAAATATCCATCCGCATATCATTATTATTTTACATATGCGCTTTATTATGTGTTTAGAATGCATGTTTAAGGGTGTATGATGATGAGACCTTAACAAAGATAATTAAAATTGGTAGCCAATTTGCACACGAAAAACCCTCATCAAATATCATGCGTCTTTTCCTTCCATTGAGTGATTCTTGCTCAAGATCCTAGATTGGCATGGTTGTTGGCCAAAGTCAAGCCCTTGTCCGTCGAAGATGTGCTTGAATCACGAGGCTTTGTTCCATATTGGTGTCTTGTCCAAGTTGTGGTTTGTTGGCCAAAGTCAAGACCACTTCTTGTCCAACGACATTGATTACGAAGCTTCCATGGTCAATGGGTCCGCGCTTGACTGGGATCACTAGGTTTGTTGTGCCAAAGCCAAGGCCTAGTTGATTTAGAGGAAAAAGGTTAGGGTATATATTCGATATATAGGGCATATATAAGATATATGTTTAGGACTTGGATGTCCACCTACTGGATATAGGAATTGGATTGGATCCAATTGATCTTAGAGATCTACCTAGTTAATTATCATACAATTTGTTTGCCAAAGTCAAGATTGTGTGATATTTAACGGTATCCTAGCCCACTAGGAAACACGGTTTCCCGAGTACTCGACAGAGGGTTAGAGGCTCGACGAAAAATAGTGGGAGGCAAGAATTGAATTTGCAATATTCGTTCAATTACTCGCCATAACACGCTCATTCAAATTATTTCGTCGTAATATTAAATGTTAGTTGGACTAATATTTAAATTGTTTTTTTAATAACATTTGGACTGTATTATACTTGATTATATATAATTGGATTATATTAATCAATATATTTGAATTAATTAATTTCAGTTTACAGTTGATTTTATAATGGGATTATAGTAATCAATGTAATTGAGGTTAATTAATTTGGATTATATTTGATTATATAGTTGGACTATTATAATCATTATAATATATATAGTACCACTAATCGTTGATTAAATAGTTGGACTATTGTAATCAAGATAAAATTGAAAGTTGGATATTTAAAATAATCTGGGATTAAAAATATTTTAATAATTTAATTTTCAAATTGGGAATAAATAATAGTTAACTTTATTTGATAAAATAACTTATTATACCTTAAGCCCAAAATTAATCAAAATAAGTAGAGCATAAAATCTTTGGAAGATTTATGTGATGATATGACTTTAATGCTTAATTTAATATACTTGTCATAAATCTAATTTTAGATTTAAGAAGTATTAAAATTGCAATTTATAATTCTTGGAGAATTAATGACTATTCTAGAGGAGATAAAGTCAAAGTTTGCAATTGGGCATGTAGCACGAGGTGCACATCGTTTCGATATTCTAAAAACCCAAGGCTTGGCCTAAGGTTCCTAAATATTGAAAAGGATAATTGACATATACCAAAGTGACTACCATTTGGATATGGCAGACACTAGGAATTAAAGAAAGGGCAAGGCTCTGACTTTAAAAATGTTTGTCAAAGTTATGTTCACAACTAGTATTGAAATTAGATTTTAAATACTTAGTGTGGTACATAAAATATGTATTGATGTTCAGAATCTGCTTTGAGTAGGATACTGACTTCAAGCTGAGATTGCTCTGCGAATCGGAAACGGGACGAAAGTCGCTGTTTCGACCGTAGATACCTAAGTTTAGGAACTACCCTTTGGGTATGTACTTAAATTAGGAACTGTTATAATGTAACTAGTTTGACTAGAGACATTATCTCTATATCAGTGTTTAATCCATTGTGGATAAACCTTATATTCTAGAACACTCAGTGTTTCATTATATAAAGATGATACTGAGATAAACACATTAGATGTGAATAACAGAATTTATATTTTGAATATAATAAAAATCTCAAAACATATAAAATGACAAATAAATAGCTCAAATTGATTTGATCAAATAGAGACTTATTTGTGGCATTGTTGTCTGGGACACAATTATACAAGACTCGTATATCCACACTTTTGAAGAGTGGGTACTAGGACTGATTTGACTATTCAAATAAAGTCTACGAATCTAGTTTGTTAGGTAAAGTACCTAAAACACTGTTTACTTGGTAATAGTGTAAGTGCCACTGATCTGTTAGCCCTATTCATGATGAAGTTAGTGGACCCATGTCTAGCTAGGCTAGATGTAGATATGAATATTTCGTGACCTATACGGATGTGGCATCACATTATGGTTGTGTGTTTCTTTTGAAGAACACAAATCGGAAACTTTTAGAGTTTCGACATGAAATAGACAAACAGATCGGCTATAGTATTATATAGTCCACGGTAAGA
>SKCR01008048.1:0-24111 GCA_019454045.1 Zanthoxylum bungeanum | reverse complement strand
TACTGGGATAGATTTGGAGTTTGTTAACACTCTCTGGGAAATTGTACATTTAAAATGTACTTGTATTGGTGTCTCATACGCTTCGAGCATATGGAGTCACAATTGGGTCAATCCAAGTGATAGTCACTGAATTGAAGATTAAGAACATCTGTTAGTATCTGAGAGAACTAAAGATGTTGTCTAAACTATGGAGATGGAGAACTTGAAGTGACTGGGATCCCTACTGCAAGTTCCAAACAATTAAAATACTACGGTACTATAAAGTTTGAATAACGGGACAGTGAGCTGGAAATCTTCCAAGCAATAACTGTTGCCATATAAACAACAAATGCGGATTATTGCTGCAGCTGAGGCAGCAATAGAAGACCATCTGGGTCGAAAATAAATCTAATAAGATTAGAATAAGTTCTGTTAGCAGCTGAGCTAGGCGTCAGCAAGGCTAAGGAATTAAAGGTCTCATCGACGATCCAGATATATACTTCTATATCATCTGATTCGTTCGGATCATACATCGTGGCGATGTGATGATCGTGTAAATCGCGTCATATGATAATTAAGCAAATCCGCTGACGAAAACCTTTCCTCAGCAATTGAGCGAATTGTACATAGTTCGGGTGTTAGACACTCGAGTGACTGGCTATGTGCCAAGTGGGAGATTGTTGGATAATATGACCCATAGCGTCACTATTTGCACAGATCATTGTGTTGTTGTAGCAAATTAACTATGTAATAAGGAAATTGCACTCTCATCATTTGTGATTAGATCACCATAGATATATAATGAAGAGAGGTCCCTATGATTAGTTCCTGGATTGAGATGATATGAGACAGTATCAGTCCACGAAGGATTAATCATTAAATATCCCTAGCCGTAGTATTATCGAGACTGGACATCGATAATGCGGAATAGGCTAGTATTGCACTTGTGCGCGTTGTGAGGGCACTACGGCATAGTTCTCATATATATAAGTATTGGATACTTGTGCAAGTGCGATAGGAGGTCGTGTTTCACCGATGGTACGGGAAACAGCTTCGCTCTGGATAGACCCTTCAGAATCCCATTGGTATTATGACTAGGTGTCTATGGGAGGCCGAATCAAGGTAGGTGTGTATAGTCTTAACCTGAGACTTACATCGCTAATACTTACGACAATCGGTAAACTTTGGTTTTGGTGGTGGGGGATCTTAACTGGTTCTGTGTTCACCTCTTCTAGGTTTATCAGAGAATCGTAGTGTATTGGATGTGATGTCAAGACGGAAGTGTCACTCCAGTCATAATGGAGATGATGTCACGCAGGATACGGTATTAGTGCTCTTAAAGTGATGCGCATCCAATCGTGATATTATGACCAGGTCATGAATATCCGATTATAGAGACTAGTTACCAGACATCCGATATGTGTTTCGGACGGGGCAGACACTTATCCAGCCCCAGCCCTAGCACGTGATTATCCGATACTGGGCCGATACGCACAATACAATTGTATACTACGCTTGATACAGATCTAGATATTCTTTGATGAATATGTCCGGAGAACTTGGGAAGACTTGGTGCTTTGCTAGGAGTCGACCTTGTCTCGTAAATCGGTAGAACGTAGTACTTGGTACGTACGTGATTCGGGCACTCCGACGACCGTATTTACTGCCAACTTATCCGGGGATCTCATGGGTCGCTTCCCGATAATCCACCGATGACGCACAACTCGCACTCTTGAATAATCTGGGATTATAAAGAAGAGAAGAGAGAATTAATCTAGGATTAATAACGGAGATGTTTTATCCGGGATAAAATGTCATCTAAAGAGAGAGAACGATTAATTCGGAATTAATCGATGTATTAATATATTCGATATATTAGACGAAATTAGATTTCGACGCGGAATTAAAATTAGATTTTAATTCGGGCAAACGAGTTAATTTAGAATTAACTCGTTAGCGACGTAAATAATAATTTCGCCAGGCGCAATTATTTATTTAAATTCGATTGAATTAACTTCGCGACGTAAGCTCGGTATTTCGGAAATATCGAACCCGAACGCGTGAGTGCACGTGGGCCCACTTTCATTTGGAAACGTGTGGGGCCCACATGACACATGTCATTGTATGTATTATTTTATTGATAATGCATTGCATGTTGATAGTGTAGAATGCACTCAATGTTATTGCATGGAAATTGAGTGTTTGACACTCTAAGCCATTGCATGTTTTGTGTCATAATTTTATTATTTATTTAATAAATATTATGGCATAAATATAAATTGATTTTTGGTAAATCATTTTAACAAAACACAAAACATTTCATCTCTCTCAAATGCTCTCTTCTCTCACGCCCAAATGGGCACAATGCTCACTGGTTTTGAACCAGAAAAACGTGAGCAATAGGGAAGCTAAGAGTGGTTTCTCATGGTGAGAAATCAAGTGCTAGCACACTTACAAGTCTTGCGAAGGTGGTAGGGAGGTTCGACCATGAGACGGATCCAATCCGACGAAGCTAGGAGCTCCGTTTTCTCATTCAATTTTCTGTTTTTGTAGGCAGTGGACTGCATGCAGTAGGCTTACATGGCAGTGCGTTTTTTGGGTCCATTTGTCTTCAAATCGACTCTACCGATCAATGTGAGTATTCCGCTACCTCCGTTGGTGTGTTCACACATTATTTCATGTCTTGATTTGATCTTGGGACCTTAGAATTAACCAACACGAGGTTCCTTGGCTTGAGCTATCGCACCATTGTTGTCACAGAATAACGGAATAGGATCTACTATAGATGGGACTACTCCAAGCTCCGCAACAAAATTTTTGATCCAGACAGCTTCCTTTGCAGCTTTTGAAGCAGCAATGTATTCTGCCTCGGTGGTGGAATCAGCAGTCGAACCCTGTTTGGTACATTTCTAACTAATGGCACCGTCATTGAGAGAAAACACAAACCCAGTGTAGGCATTGCATTTTCGCATGTAAAACCCGATGATGAGTCTCAGTTGAAAGCACTACCTTTTTAGCTAAGGATATTGCGGGAAACGGAGTTCGGAAGGGGAAATTCAGAATAAGTACGTCATCAAGTTCATTTCACAAGTTCACTATCTTCGTTAGTGCTGCGTTCGTTACTTCGTTCGAACGTCAGGCAGATTGCGGACGTTCGTGTAGCGTTCGAATGGGCGTTCGAACGGTGTCGGTGTTTCTGGTTTTGATGCTAGCCTCGCACCCCAGCCCAATTAGCTCCCCAAAGCCCATAAAACACATCCCAATTTAATTAAATTAAACATTAAATATTAAATAAAATATTTAAACCATTTACCAATTAAATAAAACATAAAATATAATCATACCTAATAAAGATAGATAAATATATTAACTTCCTACCAAACAAATCACATACTAAGTTAAAAGATGTCATGCCTAATTAAAATCAATCATAACAAATTAAATATTTTGTATTCCTAATCTAGCCAAGATTTGTCCCCCCTCAATCTTTGACTTTCCTTGCTCAACACCAAATCAGATCCTCATTTTATGCCAAAATCCCTTTCTTGTGAGACAAGGTGAAGCCCTAGCCCTTCTCTATATAAACAACCCCTAACCAAGACATGCACTCCTCTAGCTCATACACATAACTCACAGAAAAATCATAACACAAAGAGCCTTTGCCATTCACGGCAATAGCAACAGGAAGAACACTAACCATTCCCCTCATATCCTCCACTCCATAACCAAAAACAGCACCCTCCTAAACCTCTACCCATCACCGAAAATCTCCCCATACAGCAGCCCTCCATCACCGAAAATATACCTCCAAACAGCAGCCCAAACCACTCCCAAAACAGTCCCTAAAATCCCTTAAAACAGTAACATAAATTGCGCTTATAATCCTTGAAATAAGCACACAAAACTACACTAAAAACCACGAAACACACTCGAAACAGTTCGTTGAGACGTCAAAACAGGTGACCTGAACAGTGAGTAGCAAAGTAGAGACCGAACAACAGCAGAACGGAGACCGAACAGCAGCAGAACGGAGACCGAACGGCAAGCAAAACAGCAAGACAGTGAGCTAGGACGCTAAACCAGTGAACCGGAGAAGTTGAGGAGCTGCACCCTTTCTGAAGTCCGTGAAACGCAAGCCCGAAAGTTGGCAAAAAAGTTAGACCTGAGGGTACTTTCCACACTCTTCTTTATTTGATTTTTGCTATTTATTTTGACTGTATTATTTGTTGAATCTGTGTGTGTATGATGCGTGTTGTGGGTATTGGATGAATGAAAGAGTGTCGTCTCTTGCGGTATATAGGATGGAAATCCAGACGTAAATTCCGTAGCTGAATCCGAATGGACGGTAATGCGGTATGTACTTGGGATACAACTCCACGTACCGCTTGAATAAATAACACCTTCTTTTGTTTCATGTTGCTTTGATTTATTTATTTATTTTTCGTCACTTGAATTCTGCATGTTGCTCATTTACGTATGATTCAATCGAGCGCATGGGCTTAGTAATTGGAATGAAAGATCCCTATGGAGGGGGTTAAAGCCCTTTACCACGACGCTTCGCCGCGCCGATTGATGTGTATTCGGTTGAATGCAAGACACGTTCAATCGGGCATACTACGTTTGATATTATTCTTTTAATTCTATGTATGCATGATTCAATCGAGCGCATGAGCTTAGTAAGTGGAATGAAAGATCCCCTACGGGGAGGGGTTAAAGCCCTTTACCATGATGCTTTGCCTTGCCGGCTGAGGTGTGTTCGGTTGAATAGAAGATACATTTAATCGGACATACTGAGCTTGACATTGTTGTCTTTATTCTTTATATTGCATGCATCAGGTCTGGTTTCATTCGAACGTGTTCTCGAACGCTACATGAACGCGAACCTTTTGTTTACCGTTCGACTGCGTTCTCAAACGCTATGCGAACACACACGCACTTTCTTAGTCTCATAATACATCAGGTCTGGTTCCATTCGAACGTGTTCTCGAACGCTATACGAACGCGAACCTTCTGTTTACTGTTCGAACACGTTCTCGAACGCTATGTGAACGCACACGCAATTTCTTAGTCTTATCATGCATCAGGTCTGGTTCCATTCAAACGCGTTCTCGAACACTACACGAACGCGAACCTTCTATTTACGGTTCGAACGCATTTTCAAACGCTACGCGAACGCGCACCCACTGAACTGAGTCATTTTCATCAGATTTCATATATAGTTCTCCTAGTAGCTATCCCCACATGCATGAATACAATGTGTTTAATGTATTACAATTCATATACCTATGTCATGATAACATTTGAGTATTATTTCTTGTGGTATATCGGATGGAAACCCATACATAAATTCTGTAGTCGATTCCGAATGGACGGTAGTACGGTCTGTACTTGGGATACAATTCCACGTACCACTTGAGAAGGTGCTCACATGTGTGCTTGTGTGGTTAGTATGTATGCTTGTGTTTTCTTGAAATAATATGCAATGAAGTTGTATGTTTGTTGCTCCTTTGATGTTACTTCCAAGCATGCAATCTTAGATGTGAAATATATGTATAAGTTTTATTTTGTACATGTGAATTTAGAAGCATGATACTCTTGGAAATAAATGCTACTTAAGCCTGATTAAATTATTACATAAATCCTGTCATTACAAGTGGCATGAGTAAGGGACCATTCCGAACCCAACAGTTTGAGGTTTTCCCTTGCGAGGGGTGAGTGCGGCCTTAAATCTCATTTTCTCGGTTCACACCGGGTGGCGACTCCATTATTCTCCGGTTTAGTCCCCCATGGCTACTCCGTACTCCCGATCGGGCCGCGAGCCCGGGACAGCTTGCGTCGTCCAGTTTCTGTGTCCCCACAGTCTGGCGACTCCACTGGGGATAGAGAATCGTCCCCGAAATATTGTCTTGTGATGTTTGGATTTATGTTTTAATTGACCGTGTCTATAGTGGATAAAGTGAGGGTTTAATCAAAGGCATTTTGAGGCTAGGTAATGGTTTGGTGTGTCTTCCTTCATTCACTACCTTTCTAGAAGGAAAAGTTTTGTGAAGGCACCTAGATAGCCATCTATCCGTAGCCTATTGTGATGGACTAATTTGGAGGACTCGTTGTTTATTCCTGACACCAAGTGATAAGAGCCTAAGAGGCTTGGGTATTTAAGTGAGCCTCGCTCCACCTTCCCTCTGGGGAATCTACAACGGGAAATCCATTTGACAGTCCGTCACACACCATAGCTCATTGGCACGTACCTTAGTGTATAAAAAAGGGTGCGCTCACTTGGTTGCTCGAACCCTTGAGTGGGGAGACTTAGTTGTGGGCCATCCTTCGCCGGTGAGAGCCTTTGCCTATACTCTTGCTAACCCACCCATAGACCGGGTTGGCTAAACTAACAATTATTTCCTTGAATATGTGCTTGTGGACCATCCTCATTTGGATGTAGTTGGACTATTGTCAGAAATGCGGACTTGTTGGGCCATTTAAACTGGGGCGAGTTCGTACCTTATGACTATTAGGCCCGAAGCTTCTGAAATGTTGATGGGCCATTATGTAGAAATTATTATGTTATGTTTGCATCATCTTTCTTCTATGCTCGTGTTTGGGAACATCGTCGTTTGGATCCATTTGGACCATTTGTCATGGGATATGGGCTTGTTGGGCCATTTAAACTGGGCCAAGAACGTATTTCATGACTATTGGGCCAAAGGCATCTAAGGGTTGATGGGCCACTTTGTGCTTGTGTTCGGAACATTACCATTTGGATTTAGTTGGGCTCCTTGTCATAAGATGTGAACTTGTTGGGCCATTTAAACTGGGATGGGTTCACTCCTGTGACAATTAGCCCGAAAGATTCTAAAATGGTAACGGGCCGATTTGTTTGAAAATTTTAATTGATTTAATATGTTATATATGTTACATGCATCTCATGCACCTCATGCATACATATATCATGTTAACACCGTCTATGTCTCAAAAAGACATCATAGATACCGTTTGGGTTAGAGAAGGGACAAAACTCACTAAAAGAACAAGTATGAGTGAATCCGATAATGAGGTATCCCGTATAGATCAGTTAGAGAACGGTCTCGCCAAGGTCACTGAACAGTTGCAAGCTTTGACTACCGCTATGTCTGGTATAGTTGGGTCTCGTGCTGGGGTTAATTCCGGGGATGTGAGGCAAGAGGAATCTCCGAACAGATTGGGGATGATACCCCCGCTTTTGATGATGATATGGCAGAGTATGCAGCAGGCAGAGTATCTGGGTCTCAGACAGAGTTACAGAAGCTTCGGGATCAGGTTGAGTCATTACCCGCAGATGAGGGGTAAGAATGAGGATTTGCTAGATTATGACACTAACTTTCGAGGAGCAGTTGCCGGCATAGTTCAAGATGCCTGATGGCTAAGTTTAACGGGAATGGGGATCCAGGGTGCATCTCCGACAGTTTGTATCAGTCATGAGTTCAGTTGGCCTATCTCAGCGCCAAGTGCAGAAAAGTTTGGAATGTCGCTCGAGGGAGCTCCCGTGGTGTGGTACCACAGTTTGGAGAAGAAAGTGAAGGAAGATTGGAGGGAGTTGGCTGATGCCTTCCTAAAGTAGTATGTCACTGACCTAGAGATCGATCTGTCACTCCGTGATCTAGAGAATGTTAAGCAGAAATCGGAGGAGAGTTTTAAGGAGTACATGGACCGATGGAGGGGTCAGTTGTTGAAAATGCAGACTAGGCCTTCGGAGAAGGATCAGATTAAGATGATCATCAAGGGCACCAAGCCCTCCATTTACAGTAAGTTGAGGAGGATGACCTCAATGATTGCAGACTTTCGGCAGTTGAGGGAAACTGTCATGGATATTGAGGAAGAAGAGGGCCGAGAATAGAAAATTCTATGGTCTGAACAGGAGGCCCATTGGGGGAACATCGGGAACAAAGCCCATTTCTGCTGAGATTGTCGCTATCCGAAACCGGCAGTTTTCCAACTTGGGAAGGCCCCTGTCCAAGGTGCTAGAGAAATTGAAGAGGCAAGGGCTCTTAAAACCCTTGGAAGCCAAACCATTACCCAATCCCCTACTATCACACTATAACCTAAGCCTTTACTATCACTTTCACCAACAAAAGGGCCATAACACTGACAACTGCGCCCGACTTCGCCATGAAATCCAATACCTGATAGACTCCAAGAAAATACCTGACCCAGAACAGAACAGCCTGACACACACAGAAACCCCTTACCCAACTACCGTGCCGTACCACCACCAGCCTATATGATCAATTCGGGCCTCCCAGAAGACCTGGTCCTGAAATCCTTTCACCCTCAAGCCTTTTGCCTGGGAATCTGGAATAGTACTAGTGAAGATGAGTTTGAGCAGGGGAAAAACTTTTGGCTTGATTTCTCTAGCAGTGATGAGGAAGAAGTAAGGGGAATGACGCGCACTGGTCGTTTCTACAATGATATGGCGGAAAAGGGTAAGGAAGTTTTGACAGATAGTAGAGAGGTGGTTGAGACTGCAGAAAATACTGAGTGGGATATAGTGTTGAGGCAATTGAGGAAGACTAGAGCACAAGTGAGTATCTGGGAACTGTTATGTGCATCTCGGGAGCATAGGCAAGCCATGGTTGAGGCATTGAGCAAGATTGTGGTACCGGAAGACGCCAACCCTGCAATGTTTGTTGGGTCGTTCAGAAAGAAGCTTTGCAGATATCTTTTTATGAGGTGAACTCCCAGCAGAGGGAGAATCATAACAGGCCTCTATTTATCAGGGCCGAGGTGAGGGGCAAGAGATTTCATGTGTAATGGTGGATGACGGTTCGTCCATCATGTGTGCCCGCTGAAAATTCTGGCGAGATTGGGTATGAAAGCAACAGACTTGGACCCCTCCAGTATGACTATTAAGGCTTATGATGACAGTAAAAGGGGAGTTGAGGGTACCTTTGTGGCTATGGTCAGGTAGGACCGATTGAAGATGAGGTCGAGTTCACAGTACTGGACATCCCGGCTACTTTCGCCTTATTGTTGGGAAGGCCTTGGTTTCACAAACTTCGGGGCGTGCCTTTCCACTTTGCATCAGATGATCAAGTTCCCGTATGAGGGAGAAGTTGTCACCATCCGGGCTGAGTTAGATAATGTCGTGGCTGCCTGGAGATACAACCTTTCACGAGGTTTCAGGTGTCAGCTACTTTTGAGGAGTGGGTGGATCCTAGGGTGGCTAGGATTATGGAGAAAATGAAGTTTGAGCCGGGTAAAGGTTCAAAATTGCCAGATTTCAGAGGACAGACTACTCGGAAGGGTTTGCGGTACAAGTCTGATGAAGAAAAGCCAAAGGTCAAGAAAAAGGGCCTGAAACTGATGGAATGTTTTGTGAAAGCTTCAGGATATCAAGGGGAGCCTGAACCTGTGGAAGTTAATGGAATTGTGGTACCTGGGTTTGAGATCTTCCAGGATTGTTGGGTAAGAAGATGATAGTTGAAGAAATTGTGAGAAAGAAGAAGAGAATTGGAGGAAAGAATTGATGAAGTTGGAGAACCTGACTCTGGGAGAGGACGAAAAGCCTGAGGAAGATCTTTGCAGAGGAAGAAGTGTCTATGGATGATGAAGACATTTACCTTCCTGATTTGTTTGAATGTACTTCCGCATTATCCAATAATAAAGACATCTCTTTTGCTTACTGCCTGAGTCATTTCCATTTACACTACACGAATCAAGCATATTTGACATCAGTTCAGCCAGAACTATTGCATTTAACTTGGGTACACTTGAGAACCCCAAGGAAATTCTGATTGCAAGTGAAGTAACCTCCGAAGAGAGGGAGAAACTAAAAGAAGTGTTGGTCAGATATGCCAAAGTATTTGCTTGGTCCTATGAGGATATGCCTGGGGTAGACAGAAATATTGCCCAGCACACAATACCAACTTATCCGAATATGAGGCCAGTAAAACAGAAACTCCGACGGATGAGACCAGAATGGGCTGAGAAAGTCAGAGAGGAAGTTAAGAAACAGATAGATGTGGGGTTCCTGGAAGTAGTAAAGTATCCTGAATGGTTGGCTAACATAGTACCGGTACCGAAGAAAGATGGGAAGGTCAGAATGTGTGTAGACTACAGAGATCTCATAAAACTTGTCCGAAAGATGATTTTCCTTTGCCGCATATAGATGTTCTGGTTGATAGCGCGGCTTTATCCGCTATGTATTCATTCGCAGAGGGGTTTTCAGGTTACAATCAGGTTCTCATGGCTGAGGAAGATAAACCAAAGAAGCATTTGTTACCGACTGGGGTACTTATTGTTACAAGGTAATGCCGTTTGGGCTTAAGAATGCGGGAGCTACTTATCAGCGGATGGCAATACACTTTTCCATGACTTGATGCACAAAGAGATTGAGGTGTATGTATATGACATGATGGTGAAATCAGAGACAAAGGTTGGGCATATTGAAGCACTGGAAAGGTTTCTTCAGAGAGTTGACAGATACAACCTGCGGCTAAACCCTAAGAAATGTGTGTTTGGGGTGACATCAGGGAAATTGCTTGGTCATACAGTGGGAATGGGCAGAATAGAGGTAGACTGCTAAAAAGATCAAGGCAATCACAGAAATGCATGCACCGAAGACAGAAAAAGAAGTAAGAGCATTCTTGGGGAAGATTCAATACATCAGTCAGTTCATTGCCAAGTTGACATCGGTATGTGAGCCTATCTTCAAACTGTTGAGAAAAGATCAGCCAGTGAGATGGAATGAACAGTGTCAGACCGCCTTCGACAGAATCAGAGAGTACTTGGTAAAGCCACCTGTATTGAAACCTCTGAGACCGGGCAGACCTTTGATATTATATTTGGCTATAGAATCAGAAGCACTGGGGGCTAAGTACAGGCACTGGGGGCAGTATGATGGTAGCAGCAAGAGAGGTAGAACAGAACATGCAGTCTATTATCTGAGTAAGAAGATGCTCCCGTATGAGGCTCGGTATCAAGAAGTAGAGAAGATCTGTCTTGCCGTGGTATGGGCTTCCAGGAAATTGCGGCATTATTTCCAGTCATACAAGATCCAGATAGTGGCCAAGGAAAATCCTCTGAAATATCTTCATTCGATGCCTTCACTAGTGGGAAAATTGGGCAGATGGTTGGTATTGCTGACAGAGTTTGACATTGAGTATCCACCTCCAAAGTGATCAAAGGCGGGCGCAGTAGCAGAGTTTCTGGCATTGCAACCTGTTGAGGGGGATCAGTATAAGTTTGAGTTTCCAGATGAAGAGATCCAAGCAATAACAGTTCAGAGATGGAAGATGTTTTTTGACGGAGCACTGAATTACAAGGGAGCCGGAATTGGGATCGTGATAGTGACCCCCGAGGGAGAGACTTTGCCTTTAGCCAAGAGGTTGACATTCAGAGTGACTAATAACATAGCCGAGTATGAAGCATGTGCTTTTGGTTTGACAGCATTGATAGCCTTGAAGTCCAGGAGTGTGGAAGTCTACGGAGATTCTATGTTGGTGGTCCAGCAGATGCGAGGAGAATGGGAATTGAAGGAAGAACGGTTGAAGCCTTAACTTTTTCACCTTATAAAATTGGCACAGGTTATCCCCGAGTGTAAGTTTCAGCACTTACCGAGAGAAGAGAATCAGATGGCAGATGCATTGGCTACACTAGCAGCGACTTGGGAAAATCCAGAAAAGTTAGTGATGAGACCGTTGATACTGACAATAGCAAGCAAACCTGTTTTAGAGATAGAAAGAATTTTGGAAGTTGAGGTCGATGACGGTAAACCTTGGTATTATGACATTCAGAGGTATCTGGAACATGGTGTGAACTCCCGGAAGGGGCAGGCAGAAAAGACAGAA
The DNA here is from genome assembly GCA_019454045.1 of Zanthoxylum bungeanum. Classification (NCBI taxonomy): domain Eukaryota; kingdom Viridiplantae; phylum Streptophyta; class Magnoliopsida; order Sapindales; family Rutaceae; genus Zanthoxylum; species Zanthoxylum bungeanum. Next base: position 12,310 of record SKCR01008048.1, on the reverse strand, counting down.
TAGCCATTCAGAAGTTAGCTTCCCAGTATGTGATTTTGAAAGGGGAACTGTACAAGAGGCAAGCAAACGGTATTCAGTTGAAGTGTTTTGAGAAAAGACGAAGCTCAGCATGTAATGGAAGAAATACACGCTGGGGTATGTGGTCCGCACATGAACGGGTTGAATCCGTCCCGCAAGATAGTGAGACAAGGTTTTTATTGGTCAACCATGGAAACAGATTGCGCGAAGATGGTAAAGCACTGTCATCACTATCAAGCACACGGTAATTTGAATCACTTACCGCACACAGAGTTGCACGGGTTGTCAGAGCCGTGGCCTTTCTCAGCATGGGGGATTGATATGATTGGGGAAATTCGACCGAATGCATCAAACGGACATCGCTTTATAGTGGTAGCAGTGGACTATTTCTCGAAATGGGTAGAAGCCGAGTCATTCCGTAATGTCACTGTAAAACAAATGGCTAAGTTCATAGCCCAGAATCTCATATGCCGGTACGGTATGCCGCATCACGTGGTTACGGACAATGGAGTCCAGTTTCAGGGAGAGACCAAGGCGATGTTACAGAGGTATGGGATAGGTCATCATAAGTCTTCACCATACAGGCCGCAGGCTAATGGAGCAGTTGAGGCAGCCAACAAGACAATAAAGACAATTCTAGCCAAGATGACAGAAAATTGCAGAGATTGGGCCGAGAAATTACCGTATGCTTTGTGGGGGTACAGAACATCAGTAAGAACAGCAACAGGGGCCACACCTTACTCTTTGGTCTATGAAATGGAAGCAGTATTGCCAGTAGAAGTGGAAATACAGTCTATGAGGGTATTAGCAGAGGCAGAATTACGGAATAGGATTGGGCCGCACAGAGGTTGATCAGTTAGCACTATTGGATGAGAAGAGAATGAAGTCTTTGTATCACATGCAGTTGTATATCAGAGAGACTAGCTCGGGCATTCAACAAGAAAGTGCGTCCTACCAAGATCAGAAAGGTGATTTGGTACTCAAGCAGTCGAGGCCGTCGATGACAGATCCGAGAGGAAAATTCAGACCCAACTGGGAAGGACCTTACATAGTGCAGAAGGTAATGGGAAATGGAGCAGTGAAGCTATCAGACTTGGAGGGGAACGAGTTCACCGAGCCGATCAATGTAGACAGATTGAAGCAATACTTTGCCTGAGGGAGAGAAGACCGAGCAGTCACCACGAGAATTAGCAGCAGAAGACCTAACCCAACGGAATAAGAAAATCATTCATACATACACGTAACATTGCATTCTCTTCGTGTTTGTTTTCGTTTTGTGTTCGTAGGTTCGAAGAAAGGAGAAAGCGGCAGAAATGAGCCAAGCAGCGTCAGCGCAATTTCAGTTTTTGGGATGAGTCCCAAGGGGCGAGGCCTATATCAGCTTGGGGAGCGAGGCCCTTATCATATCAGCTTGAGAGCGAGGCCTCCATTGTCAGTTGTAGTTCCGGGTTGAGGTGCCCAGGGTTGAGGTACCCACTACATCATCAGTTCGAGGGCGAGGTCCCTATAGTCAGCGGTGTTGGGTCGAGGTGCCCAGGGTCGAGGTGCCCTCGTTGTCAGTTGTAGTTCCGGGTCGAGGTGCCCAGGGTCAAGGTGCCCACTACATCATCAGTTCGAGAGCGAGGTCCCTATAGTCAGCGGTGTTGGGTCGAGGTGCCCCCGTTGTCAGTTGTAGTTCCGGGTCGAGGTGCCCAGGGTCGAGGTGCCCACTATATCATCAGTTCGAGGGCAAGGTCCCTATAGTCAGCGGTGTTGGGTCGAGGTGCCCCCGTTCAGTTGTAGTTCCGGGTCGCGGTGCCAGGTTCGAGGTGCCCACTACATCATCAGTTCGAGGGAGAGCGTCCCTATAGTCAGCGGCGTGTTGGGTCGAGGTGCCCAGGGTTGAGGTGCCCCCGTTGTCAGTTGTAGTTCCGGGTCGAGGTGCCCACTACATCATCAGTTCGAGGGCGAGGTCCTATTGTCAGCGGTATTAGGTCGAGGTGCCCCCTATGTCGGATGCAGTTATTGGGATGCATCCCAGGATCGAGGTCCGCTGCAGCACCAACTCAGCTCGAGGCAGCAGCCGAGCCAGGTAAGTGAAAATGCATTGCATAACTTTGATAGGATTGTTCAAAGCCACACACTGCACAAGTCCCATCAAAGTGGGGGCGACTGTAGGCATTGCATTTTCGCATGTAAAACCCGATGATGAGTCTCAGTTGGAGATACTACCTTTTTAGCTAAGGATATTGCGGGAAACGGAGGTCGGAATGGGAAATTCAGAATAAGTACGTCATCAAGTTCATTTCACAAGTTCACTGTCTTCGTTAGTGCTGCGATCTTTACTTCGTTTGAACGTCAGGCAGATTGCGGACGTTCGTGTAGCGTTCGAATGGGCGTTCTGACGGTGTCGGTGTTTCTGGTTTTGCTGCTAGCCTCGCACCCCAGCCCAATTAGCTCCCCAAAGCCCATAAAACACATCCCAATTTAATTAAATTAAACATTAAATATTAAATAAAATATTTAAACCATTTACCAATTAAATAAAACATAAAATATAATCATACCTAATAAAGATAGATCAAATATATTAACTTTCTAACAAACAAATCACATACTAAGTTAAAAAGATGTCATGCCTAATTAAAATCAATCATAACAAATTAAATATTTTGTATTCCTAATCTAGCCAAGATTTGTCCCCCCTCAATCTTTGACTTTCCTTGCTCAACACCAAATCAAATCCTCATTTTAATGCCAAAATCCCTTCCTTGTGAGACAAGGTGAAGCCCTAGCCCTTCTCTATATAAACAACCCCTAACCAAGACATGCACTCCTCTAGCTCATACAGATAACTCACAGAAAAATCATAACACAAAGAGCCTTAGCCATTCACGGCAATAGCAACAGGAAGAACATAAACCATTCCCCTCATATCCTCCACTCAATAACCGAAAAAAGCACCCTCCTAAACCTCTACCCATCACCAAAAATCTCGCCATACAGGTGCCCTCCATCACTGAAAATATACCTCCAAACAGCAGCCCAAACCACTCCCAAAACAGTCCCTAAAATCCCTTAAAACAGTAACATAAACTACGCTTATAATCCTTGAAAGAACCACATAAAACTACACTAAAAACCACGAAAAACACTCGAAATAGTTCGTTGAGACGTCAAAACAGGTGACCTGAACAGTGAGTAGCAAAGTAGAGACCGAACAGCAGCAGAACGGAGACCGAACAACAGTAGAACGGAGACCGAACAGCAGCAGAACGGAGACCAAACGGCAATCAAAACAGCAAGACAGTGAGCTAGGACGCTAAACCAGTGAACCGGAGAAGTTGAGGAGCTGCACCCTTTCTGACGTCCGTGAAACGCAAGCCCGAAAGTTGGCAAAAAGGTTAGACATGAGGGTACTTTCCACACTCATCTTTATTTGATTTTTGCCATTTATTTTGACTGTATTTTTGTTGAATCTTGTGTGTATGATGCGTGTTGTGGGTATTGGATGAATGAAAGAGTGTCGTCTCTTACGGTATATAGGATGGAAACCCAGACGTAAATTCCGTAGCCGAATCCGAATGGACGGTAGTGCGGTCTGTACTTGGGATACAACTCCACGTACCACTTGAATAAACGGCACCTTCTTTTGTTTCATGTTGCTTTGATTTATTTATTTATTTTTCGTCACTTGAATTCTGCATGTTGCTCATTTACGTATGATTCAATCGAGCGCATGGGCTTAGTAAGTGGAATGAAAGATCCCCTATGGGGAGGGGTTAAAGCCCTTTACCACGACGCTTCGCCGCGCCGGTTGATGTGTGTTCGGTTGAATGCAAGACACGTTCAATCGGGCATACTACGTTTGATATTATTGCTTTTAATTCTATGTATGCATGATTCAATCAAGCGCATGAGCTTCGTAAGTGGAATGAAAGATCCCCTACGGGGAGGGGTTAAAGCCCTTTACCACGATGCTTTGCCGTGCCGGTCGATGTGTGTCGGTTGAATGCAAGATACGTTCAATCGAGCATACTAAGTTTGATATTATTGCTTTTAATTCTTTGTATGAGTGATTCAATCGAGCGTATGGGCTTAGTAAGTGGAATGAAAGATCCCCTACGGGGAGGGGTTAAAGCCCTTTACCATGATGCTTTGTCGCGCCGGCTGAGGTGTGTTCGGTTGAATATAAGATACGTTTAATCGGACATACTGAGCTTGACATTGTTGTCTTTATTCTTTATGTTGCATGCATCAGGTCTGGTTCCGTTCGAACGCGTTCTCGAATGCTACACGAACGCAAACCATCTGTTTACCGTTTGAACGCATTCTCGAACGCTACGCGAACGCACACGCACTTTCTTAGTCTCATAATGCATCAGGTCTGGTTCTATTCGAATAAGTTCTCGAACGCTATACGAACGCGAACCTTCTGTTTACCGTTCGAACGCATTCTCGAATGCTACATGAACGCACACGCACTTTCTTAGTCTTATCTTGCATCAGGTCTGGTCCGTTCGAACGTGTTCTCGAACGCTACACGAACGCGAACCTTCTGTTTACCATTCGAACGCGTTTTCAACGCTACGCGAATGCGCACCCACTGAACTGAGTCATTTTCATCAGATTTCATACATAGTTCTCCTAGTAGCTATCCCCACATGCATGAATACAATGTGTTTAATGTATTACAATTCATATACATATGTCATGATAACATTTGAGTATTTTTTCTTGTGGTACATCGGATGGAAACCCAAACATAAATTCCGTAGCCGATTCCGAATGGATGGTAGTACGGTCTGTACTTGGGATACAATTCCACGTACCACTTGAGAAGGTGCTCACATGTGTGCTTGTGTGGTTAGTATGTGTGCTTTTGTTTTCTTGAATATAATATGCCAATGAAGTTCTATAGATGTGAAATATATCCATAAGTTTTATTTTGTACTTGTGAATTTAGAAGCATGATACTCTTGGAAATAAGTGCTACTTAAGCCTGATTAAATTATTACATAAATCCTGTCATTACAAGTGGCATGAGTAAGGGACCATTCTGAACCCAACGGTTTGAGGTCTTCCCTTGCGAGGGGTGAGTGCGGCCTTAAATCTCATTTTCTCGATTCACACCGGGTGGCGACTCCATTATTCTCCGGTTTAGTCCCCCGTGGCTACTCCGTACTCCGGACCGGGCCACGAGCCTGGGACAGCATGCGTCGCCCAGTTTCTGTGTCCCCACACCCAGATGTAGATTTTCTATCATCTGGATCAGATTGAAAATCTGAATCCGTGTAACCTCTCTCAATTGTAAGTCATTTTCTCCATAAATGAGAAACTTATCCTTTGTACCATATTTCAGAATATATATCACAGCCATCCAATGGTCTTGACCCGGATCAGACTGATAACGGCTTGTAACATTTATAGTCATGCTGATATCATGTCTAGTACATAACATGGCATACATTATGCTACCAACAGCGGAAGCATAAGGCTGGCTAAGCATTTTAGCCCTTTCATCATCTGTCTTAGGACACATTTTCTTAGACAGATGAATACCATGTTTGAAAGGCACATTGACTGTCTTACAGTCAACAAATTTTTACCTTTCTAAGATCAAATCAATGTACTTGGACTGAGAGAGTCATATCAACCTCCTCGCTCTATCTCTATAAAGCTTTATACCTAGTTTATAAGAGGCCTCTCCCAAATCCTTCATGGAGAAATTCTTATTGAGATAGGCTTTGACAGATTGTAACATACCTATATCGTTTCCGATAATAAGTATATCATCAACATAAAGCACTAAGAAGACTACCATGCTCCCACTAACCTTTTTATAGACACATGATTCCTCTTCGTTTTTAATGAAACCAGACGATCTGATCACATCATCAAAACGAAGATTTCAACTACGAGAAGCTTGTTTAAGTCCATAAATAGACCTTTTAAGCTTACATACTAGATTAGGATCTTTGGCGAATACGAATCCCCCGGGTTGTTCTATATGGATATCTTCCTCAAGATTTCCATTCAGAAAAGCCGTTTTCACATTCATCTACCAAATTTCATAATCATAGTGTGCGGCAATATCTAATAAAATCCTGATTGACTTAAGCATGGCTATAGGAGAAAAGGTTTCCACATAATCAATACCTGATTTCTGAGTATATCCTTTAGCTACTAGTCGGGCCTTAAAGGTTTCAACCTTTCCATCAGGCCCCCGCTTCCTCTTGTAAACCCATTTACAACCGATAGGAACAATTCCTTCGGGAAGCGGAACCAAGTCCCAGACTTGATTATCATGCATTGAGGCAATCTCGGATTTCACAGCTTCCAGCCATTTCTCTGCATCGATGTCTAACATCGCCTCTCTCTAGTTAAAGGATCCTTTTCTTCAATTAAGAAAACATCGAGTGTATCATCAGATGACGTCCTGTACCTGACAGGGGTCTCGATATCCTTTGTGACCTACGAGGTGGTTGTGTCAAAGGCATCTCATCTTCTTGAACTTCTGGTTCTATAGTCGATTCAATGTTACTTTGATTGACTTCATCTAAATCAATCATTCTATGATCTGCACTTTCTAACACAAATTATGTTTCTAAGAAAGTTGCATTTCGAGCAACGAACACATTTCGGTTCTCGAGATCATAAAACTGATATCCCATGGAATTTTTAGGATATCCAATGAATCATACGTGTACCCTCTAGGTGCAAGTTTATCCCGCTGTGCAACTTTTACATAGGCAAGACAACCCCAAATCTTAACATACTTAAGACTCGGTTTCTTTCTAGTCCATAACTCATACAGAGTAGTCGGAACGGCTTTCGATGGAACTTTGTTCAAAAGATGAGCGGCAATGTCTAGAGCATGGCCCCACAAGTATATTGGTAGATCAGTAAAACTCATCATCGATCGAACCATATCTAATAAATTTTGATTCCTCCTCTCCGAAACATCATTGTGTTGAGGAGTGCCTCGAGGAGCATACTGAGCGAGAATCCCATTCTCTTTTAAATAACTCACGAACTCACTGCTCATGTACTCACCGCCCCGATCTGATCGAAGGTATTTCAAGAGTTTTCCAGTTTGTTTCTCTACTTCAAATCGGTATTCTTTGAACTTTTCAAAAGTTTCTGATTTGTGTTTCATAAGAAACACATAACCATATCGTGAGAAATCATCGATAAAAGTTACAAAGTATTGAAACCCACCCATGGCAGCATGATTTATAGGACCACATACATCGGAATGCACGAGTTCCAATAAATCATTAGCACGGTGTCCAACACCACTAAATGAGGATTTAGTCATTTTACCTTGAATATAATATTCACAAACTGGTAAAGGTTCTATGGTTAGATCATCTATCACCCCATCCTTAACTAATCTCATATGCCAAAGTTCTGTGTTATTTATTTCTTCCGATCTTTTCCTTTTAGATTTCTCTATATTAAAGACATCACGATTTTTAGTAAGAATGTAATGACCATCAACCATGGGACATGAAACAAGCAAAACATTCATATTATCATATAAATTCAAAAGACCATCTTTAATATTTACATGAAATCCTTCACTGTCAAGTACAGGAAGTGAGATGATTTGCCGTATCATAGTCGGCACAAAATAACAGTTATTAAGTTTAATATTACATTCATCAGAGAGTTTCAAAAACAAAATTCCTACTACTTCAACTTACAGAGAATCTCCATTCTCTACTCGCAGCTGGATCTCTCCCAGCTTCAATCTTCTAGTTTCCCTCAGATCCTGCAATGAATTGCAAATGTGAGAGGGACAAGCGGTGTCTAACACCCAAGTCGAACTAGAATAAAAAGCAAGTGTAATGTCAATAATAGGAAAACAAATACCTGAGGGAGCTTTCTTCAAAGAGGCTAAATATTTCAGACAGTTGCGTTTCCAGCGTCCAAGCATGTCGCAGTAGAAACATTTTCCTTTTGCAACATCTGTCTTCACCTTTGGCTTAGAAACCCTTGCGGAAGCAACCTTTGGACCTTTACCTTTAACTTTCTTCTTCTTTTTCTGTTTCTTCCCAGCCGGCTTTTGAGAAGCCTGAGAAGGACAAGAAGAAGAACCACCAGTGACCATGAAAGCAGAACTATTCTTATTCATGTCTTCTTGAGCCGTCAACAACATATTATGCAACTCAGAATAGGTGGGAAGCATCTTATGCATGTTAAAGTTAACGATAAGGTCATTGAAAGACTTAGGAAGAGACGCGAGAATCACAATATTCCCGAGGCGATTATCAATAGGAATATCCATCCTTTCAAGCTCTTCGATACAGTCTATTAGCTTCATCACATGTGGGCTAACAGGTTTTCCCTATGGGAGGAAAGTATGAAAAAGCTCGACAGCCACCCTATGCATCTCTACATGTGGTCGATCACTGAATAGTTCCTTCATATGCATCAAAATGGATCCGGGATCAGGCATCGGCATATACTTCCTCTGTAGATTCGGTACCATAGATCCCAAGATATATGACTGGACTTTCCGATCATCATCCTTCCATCTGATGAACGTCTCACGTTCTTCATCTAAATCGTTATCCGAAACCCTTGCGGGCATTGGACGATCTAGAACATATTCAAGTTGCTCCGCTTGGCAAAGAATTCGGAGATTCATGAGCCAAACATTATAGTTAACAGCACCCTGGAGCCTATGCGTATCAAGTATACGCGAAAGCGGGTTCGACACAGACATTCTATCTACACAAGGATAAAATAAAGCAGAAATTAATATTTAAATATCATGATAAAAAACACTAAATAGAATACGGATTTACTTTTTCTATAAAGTGCCCTCGCATTGTCTTACATATTCTTTATAATCTCTACAAACAAGAATATGGAAATTTAACTCTTAAATCTCACAAAGCAAAGTAGATCCTTCTTGACATTTACGCAAATCTCACGCTTTAGCAATATTGACCTTTGTAAATTCGAGAAGGTAGACAACTATTGTCAATTGCATCTCATACAACTCTTACATTCGGTCCTAAATCGAATCTCATCCTCACGCTTTAGCAATATTGGATAGTTCAATTTTTAGATCAACTTGCCTATTTCCGAAAGTAAGATACTAATATTAACCTCAAGCTTTAGCAATATTGGATAATACTTTCTCTTAAATTCGACTCATATCATGCTTAACCGGAATAGTACAAAACATTATAACCAATCCCTCACGCTTTAGCAATATTGGGATTAATTACAATGGTTTCACTAACACCGTATAGACAAGCCGGACCATGTCATATTTTCAACTAAAATAATAACAATTAATGATCTAGCGTAGAGATTTTTCCAAAGTCAAATGCATACAAATATATAAAATGTATGCATGTCCAGAAATGCATAAAACATGTAATTCACAATTAAATGTATGCATGAGCATTTTATAACATTGAGAAACATTGTAAGGAACATGAACAATTAGAAGCACGTATCGCTCTGATACCACTTGTTGTGTGAGGAACGGACAAAACCGAGCGCAGCGGAAACCCGCCCGAGATCAAATCGCGAGCGAGTAAAATATTTTTTTTTGTTTTAATTTTCAGCAGTCCTTAAAAAGTGGGTTTAAAATTTTTAATTACAAACTTAAAATTTCCAATGCATTAAAATATTTTCATGTATTAAAAATTACCATAAGTCTATTTAAAAATTTCAACACACTTTAATCAATTTATCAACTATTGACAAATTAAAACTAAGCATCCTAATTATTTCCAACACTTGAATATAATCCAAACATACTAAAATTAATTTTCCAACAGTTGAAAAAATTAATTCAAGCATACAAAATAATTTTCCAACTCTTGAAAAAATTAATCCAAGCATTCAAAATTAACATATCAATTATATACTAATTTTCAACACTCAAATGCTTCTAATTCCTCACTAACATTCTTCCTATTAATCCAACAAATCCACAACAATTTTTCTCAACAACAATCATCAAGAATTTGAACAGTAAATTTACAAATTAAATTTACCACAAGCTTTGCCAATTGATTGGAACTTTTGCCTCCAAGCTTTTCCAATTGATTGAAACTTTTGCCTCCAAGCTTTTCCAATTTCTCCAAGCTTTGAGTTCTTTCAAATCCCTTATTCCTCCACCAAATTGAGCTTCTCCAAGAACAAATCTTGGTGATCAAAAGGTGGTTTGATCACTCAAGAATGGCAACAAGATTTTCCCCAAAATTTAACTCTTAAACCCTAGGAAAAATCCAAGCTTCAAGAACACAAATTAATCATTAACTTGATTTTTGTAGGGTAATATATGGTGAGATTTTGGCTTGATTTGAGAGCAAAACCAAAAAAACAAGAGCTTTTTTCCCTTTTCAAAATCGGCAGTGAGGGGTTGCTTTTCTTTCTTGTTTTTGCTTGGCAGTAGCTATATTATAAAAAGAGTAATTGTTTCTTCCTTTTAATCCATTTTCGGCAGAGGAAAAAAAAAAAAAAAGCAAAAGTGAAGCCAATTACTTTTTCCATTAAATGCTTTTGATTTTATTAATAAAATTAAAGAAAACAAAAACAAATCATAGCCATTAAATTTAAACTAGGGTAAAAGGGAATATTTTCCCTACACCACTCATTTTAAAAAATTAACTTAACCAAAGTTAAATTAAATCTCACCAACTAAAGCAAACTAAGTTACCTTTAATTAATCATTTAGTTACTTTAACTAAACAATCCAATTTACTTTAATTAATTAATTGTATAAGCTAAGTAATTAATATTGTATATTAATTTAACAATTAAATTAATTCACAAAATAATTACTAATTTAATGTAAAACAAATTTACATTTATTATACAATAAAATTATATCAACTCATGATATAAAATTAATTAATTCAATTCATCTCATGAATTATCGGATTAAACAATTTAATTCTAAAAAACCCAAAAATACTTTGTAAACATTTGACGAGAGGTCGCCATAGTGCTCAACGAGTAAACTCAATATAATGGAACTCCCTAGGCTCACGTTCGGTTGTTACTTATATATATACATATATATCTCATATACTTGTATACATATTTCATGAAGGCCTGTCCACCTACAAATTATGACAAAACAACACGACACGTCGAACCATACAAGTCGAGGTTAAAACGCTAATGTATAATCCCTTCGTCATTTCCGTTTCCAATTGAGTAAGGTTATAGATTTACTGTCAAAACCTTATCTACTCAATATATGAAACTTTTCATCCTTATATTCCATTAATAAATAATATAGCAAAACTCTTTTTGAATATTATTTATAATGTCAAAGAAACAATTTCTTCAACGAACTTTCGGCCAAAAGATTTCTGGAATATATTCTAAAAATTTCTGGAAACAAAATCCAACCATATGGACTGACGAATCCTCATATTAACACACACCGATCTTCGTGAGCATCGGTCTACACCTAACAGTCATCTAGAGGCCAGACCAAGAAAGGTCTCTGACATGCATGGTATCTGGCACAGAGGATCACTCACAAGACCACCGTGGTGTCTCAAGTCAAAGGACCACAATAACTACTCAACTCGAAAAGATAACTATTGACAGTTTTATGGAATATCTATTAGTCATTTTTTATGAGTTTGTTCATTACTCATTCAATTAATGAATATCTGCATTTATATACGAACTTCCGCTAAGCTCACAGTCTGTTGAGACAAACCATATGTCCATTAAATATATAGACAATGCACTAGTCTTACCAATATAATGACTGACCCATGTCAATATATCTAGACTAGGAATAATTTATATTCGAGAGAATGCGTGATATTTCTCAACACTATTTGCAACTATATCACCATATATAGTAACTCTCGGGTCTTTACTAATTTCATATAAGGTTCCGAGTGTAACTCGAAATCTCTAACTCTGAGAGTAATCTAACTTTTAGATTTACAATATATAAATAAAAGTAAGAATTATACCATATTAATAAATAAATAAAAAACATGATAAAATTAGTATTATATTGCATAAATATCAAATATTCATACAAAAAGTGAATGGTGCTCGATCACCATTTCCAATAGATACATTATGACAGTCTCCTAATTTAAGTACATGCCCAAAGGGCAGTTCCAAAATTTAGGTTTCTACGACCAAAACAGTGACTTTCGTCATGTTTCTGACCGCAGGTCAATCTCACCTAAAGTCAGTATCCTGCTAATCAGCAGATCCCGCATATCAGTACATATATTTATGTACCACATCCAGTATCTAAAATCCAATTTTAAAACCAGCAGTTGACATTTTTATAACAAAC
>SKCR01008047.1:0-24128 GCA_019454045.1 Zanthoxylum bungeanum | reverse complement strand
TGTTGACCCACTCTTAATGACCTAGATTTGATCTTGAGTTGTTTCATTGTGTTGAGACTTTGGTTGGATGGAAGAAAGATGATTAAAGTAATTGATTTAACCAATTTGATCTAATTTGTCCAATTTGAAGAAATTGAAAAATTAGGGTTTAGGACACTTCCAAATTTGGGGATTTTCATTTATGTTGTGTATAAGGATGTGTATATGATGCATATAAAGTTTCATGTTGAATGGATTTCATTAGGATGTGTCTTGAAGCATGGAAGTGCAAAATGCACAATTTGGAACCTTAGTGAGGTTCACGGCCAAGAAGTGAAATTTGGGATTTTTGTTGCTTTTGGTGTTTTGATGTTTTGAACATGCTAAGTTCATCTTAGAAATAATTTAGAATCATTCAAAATTGATTTGATCAATTTCGGACTAAAATGAATAAAATACCAAGTGTAAGGGCAATTCGGTAAATTCACTTAAATATGATTTATGAATTTTATTTCATAATTTGATTATTGGATAATTAAATAAATATGTTTATTTAATTAATCCGAGAAAATTTTTGAAATCGAAAATTTGATTTTCCACCGTTTCCGCTGCGTTACCGGATTTAGCCCCTAAAACCCCCTACAAATGGTATCAGAGCGAGTCTGATTCTAGGCCCCCTAAAATGATTAGCCTTAATTAAATCAATGTTTAATCATGTTTTCTTGACTTTATACATGCTTATTATAATCTAATTTGGTTAGATTTAGGGTGTATGACACTTAGCGGAAAATCCCTCATTAATAAGGTTTTAATGTAATTATGTATTTGATGCATGTTATGTGGTCCATCTTGTCAATACGGTTTATGAATACTTCTCTGTGACTACATCCGAGACCGTGCCTCTACTGTGAGGGTGTAGCCGATAGAGATTTATTTATACCGGATGTATATTTGATACAAGATAAATTCAAGCGAAAGCGGAATTCTGAACGTGCCCTAGCTGTCAGGATTACGTAAGTAACTTGAGTTTATCATTGACGAGTTTTAACCTTGGTACGTCTCCTTGTGGGCCTGCCTTCGCAGCGACAATGAGAAACGGCCAGGACCGGAAACTTATGAGTCACTATTGAGTGATTGACAAATGAGTTGTCTACCTGATGAATATACGTAGGCGAGACCGTGCCTCTGCTGTGAGCCGAAATATATTCACGGGATCACCTTTAACTATTTGTATTTAATTTAATTATTAAATCTTTGTATTCTGTTTGGGGATTACAGTATTGCATGATTTAGTGGGAGGGGCATTTTTAGATTAAAAATCCATGAAATAGTTTATGCTTTTGATATTATATGAAACTGCTTAATTTCTACTAACCATTTTTTGTGATCTATATGATAGATTTGCGATGGCGGCACCATCCACAAATCAGTTTGCGCGTATGCTTGATGCGAACAAACTCAAAGGCGCTGAGAACTTCGCTGACTGGGAATTGGATTCGAGGATTGTCCTCGATTTCGAAAAGCTGGGATATGTTCTTGAGGGTCCGTTGCCCCTTGTTGTGGGTGCAGACGCTTCGGAGGAGGAACGCCAAGTTTTTCAAACTTGGAAGGATGATGTTTTAAGGGTTAAATCATACATCCTTAGTTCACTGTCTCCGAAACTCAAGAAACAATACTATGGTATGCTAGATTCGTATAGTATGATGACGCGATTGAGACAATCGTTTGAGAACCAAGAACAAATGATTGTTCACAAAGTCGCAATGGAACTGTTCCATGCGCATCTAGATGAGGGGCAAGATGTTAGCCCACATGTTCTTCAGATGATCGATTTGATCGATCAATTGAGGCACATAATCTCATCTTGAATGACATTCTCGGTAGGAGTGTCATTCTTGGTTCACTTCCCAGCTTCATATCGCCAGTTCGTGATGTATACTTCAACATGAATGGGACTGTTTGTACCTACCAAGAGCTACATAGGATGTTGCTCACGGCGGAAGAGGACCTCAAGAATGGAGTACCGACTCACCCTCTGAGACCTACTTATCTCTCTGCTTCTTCCCAGACATGGTCAAAGGGAAAGAAGAAGAAAGGGAATAAGAAGAAGGGTTTTGGTCCTCAACCGCAGGCAAAGATAGCTAAGCCCAAAAGGGCTTCTGAAGATAAGTGCCATCACTGCAACAAAGTCGGGCACTGGAAAAGGAACTGTCCTGACTACATCGCCCAGCTGAGGAGAGAGAGAGCATCTACATCAGGTACATTTATTTTTCCAGTTGTTGATATATCTTTGGCTTGTGAAGCCGTTACATCCAACTGGATTTTAGATTCTGCTTGTCCCATTCACATTTGCAATTCGTTGCAGGTGTTGAAGGAAAGTAGAGGCTGAAGCCTGGAGAGATGCAGTTGCGATTCGGGAGTGGAGACTCTCTTGATGCAGTTGCAGTGGGAGTATGCGAGATCTCATTGCCGAATGGGACACTTTTGTTAAATGAATGCCATTTTGTACCAGGATGTGTAGCTAATATTATATCACTTTTTGTATTGGATACAGAAGGCTTTTGTATTAATATTAAGAACAGTTTCTTATATTTATATGATAGAAAATAATATTCAGATCCTTTGTTGTCCAAACCAGCATGGTCATTATACATTGCAAACTTCAAAAGATATTTTAAATACTGGAGTTAATAAACGTAGTTTACCTGTAATTAATGATACTGAACTTTGGCATATGCGACTTGGTCACATAGGCGTTAAACGCCTTACCCAATTGGTTAGGAATGGTTTGATACTAGATCTTACCATTGAATCCTATCCAACTTGTGAATCATGCATTCAGGGTAAGATGACCAAACCCCATTTTCTGATGTTGGACAACGTGCCACTAACTTACTGGAACTCGTACATTCTGATGTATGTGGTCCACTAAGTCAGACTGCTCACAGTGGTTATTCGTACTTCGTTACCTTTACCGATGATCTGTCACGGTACGATTATATCTATTTGATGCGACATAAATCGGAAACCTTTGAAAAGTTCAAAGAGTTCTGAAATGAAGTAGAAAAACAAACTGGTCAATATATTAAATGCCTTCGATCTGATCGAGGCGGAATATATGAGTGGTGAGTTCATGGATTATATGAAGGAGAAGAGGGGATTCTCGCTCAATATACTCCTCCAGGTACTCCACATCACAATGGAGTGTCTGAGAGGAGAAATCAGACTTTATTGGATATGGTCCGATCAATGTTGAGTTTCACAGATTTGCCTATTATTTATGGGGCTACTCTTTTTTTTAACAGCTGCACATCTTTTGAACAAGATTCCTTCAAAAGCTGTTCCTACGACTCCGTATCAGATATGGTTCGGTAGGAGACCAAATCTTAATCACATTAAGGTTTGGGGTTGTCCTGCCTATGTCAGGGTGACTCAGCAAGATAAGCTTTCGCCTCGAGGGCTAAAGATTAGGTTTGTCGGATATCCTTCGAATACGAGGGGATATCTGTTCTATGATACCGAGCATCGAAATGTGTTCGTCGTAGCTCGCTTCGCAAAATTTCTAGAAGTAGAATTTTTGTCAGAAGGTGGTAATCATAGACAGGTTGAGCTTGATGAAGTCCAACCTGAAAACAACGAACCAACGGAGGAACCTGAAGTTCAAGTAGATGAAGGACCTTCAACACACACAGACACTCCAGAAAGGGTATCTAGACCTCCTGAACGCTTGTATTTGATACAAGAAAAGAGTCTGGATGTTCTCTTAGTTGAAGAGACAGATCCTTTCACCTATAGAGAATCGATGTTGGACATCGACTCCGTGAAATGGCAATGTGCCATGAAATCCGAGATAGACTCAATGCATGAGAATCAAGTTTGGGACTTGGTTCCGCTTCCCGAAGGAATTGTTCCTATTGGTTGTAAATGGGTTTACAAAAGGAAGCGCGGGCCTGACGGTAAGGTTGAAACTTACAAGGCCCGACTGGTAGCAAAAGGTTACACGCAGCGACCTGGCGTCGACTACGATGAAACTTTTTCACCAGTAGCAATGCTTAAGTCTATTCGGATTTTGCTTTCTATAGCTGCAAATCATGACTACGAGATTTGGCAATGGATGTCAAAACGGCTTTTCTAAATGGATTTCTTGATGAAGAAATCTATATGGAACAGCCGGAAGGTTTTGCGTCCAGCGAAAACTCGGGCATGGTATGTAAGCTTAAGAAGTCCATTTATGGACTTAAACAAGCTTCACGAAGTTGGAATCTTCGATTCGACGAGATTATTAGATCGTCTGGTTTTCTCAAGAATTCAGAAGAATCCTGTGTGTATCAGAAGGCCAGTGGAGCATGGTCGTATTTTTAGTCCTATATGTTGATGACATCCTAATCATTGGGAATGATTTAGGTATTTACAAAGCGTCAAAGCGTACCTCTGTAAGAATTTCTCCATGAAGGACCTGGGAGAAGCTTCCTATGTTTTAGGGATAAAACTCTATAGAGATAGACAAATGAGGCTGATTGGGTTATCCCAATCAACGTACATAGATAAGATCTTGGAACGGTATAATTTTGGTAACTGTAAGACAGCAAACATACCGTTCAGACATGGGATTCATCTTTCTAAGAAGATGAGTCCACAAACAGAAGATGAGAAGGTTAGAATGTCTAACCAACCTTATGCTTCGTGTTTGGGTAGCATAATGTATGCCATGTTATGTATGAGGCCTGATATCAGTTTCGCTGTTAGCATAACTAGTCGATATAAGTCCAATCCAGGTAATGACCATTGGATGGCCATTAAACATATCCTAAGTATCTTAAAGGTACTAAGGATAAGTTAATAATTTATGGAGGAAACGAACTGCAAGTTAACGAGTATACGGATTCTGATTTCCAATCGGATCCCGATGATAGAAAGTCTACATCTGGATTCGTATTTACCCTTAACGGAGGTGCAGTTTGTTGGAAGAGTTCCAAACAGGGATCGACACAGCAGATTCCACCACTGAGGCGGAATATATTGCAGCTTCTGAAGCTGCAAAAGAGGCTGTGTGGATAAAGAACTTTATCACAGAATTGGGAGTTGTCCCAAGTATCGAGAATGTGATTCCGTTATATTGTGATAATACTTGAGCCATTCCGCAAGCAAAGGAACCGAGGGCGCATCAAAAGTCGAAGCATGTGGAACGCAAGTACCACATCATTCGAGAGATTGTGTCGCGAGGGGATATTGTCGTGTGCAAGGTACCGAGTGAAGATAATGTAGCAGACCCGCTGACGAAGGCCATACCTCCTAATCTGTTTGATAAACACGTGGAGTCGATGGGTATTAGATACAATCGATATTGGCACTAGAGCAAGTTGGAGATTTGGTTGGGGTTGGTGCTCAAAGCGCCAATTCCTGGTTGTATTTCTTTTGAATACTTCTGTAAAACATTATTATTATGAAAAATATATATGCAGTTTCTATAATATAATGTATCTTAATATGGTAAAGACGTAATGACCTTAGAATGACTAGTCATGGTACAGTTGCAAAAGCGTCGCAACTGACATTGAGTTGTATCATGACGTTGTCATTCTCAGACAGTTCCTGGTCAAGGTTTACACTACTTGGTCAGTAAAGTAAACCCGTTGAGACCGGTACATGTCGTATACAGGAATATATGATTCCAATGGTTTCTCAATGAACCATAAGTCTTGGAGACTAGTATAGACGTGTGGGTGTTTATAGCGGATAAACACTGAACGACTCACCGAAGATTCTTAATGGATGGTACACCAACGTCAATAAGAATCTTCTCGGGTTGAGTAGCACTTGTGATTTTTAGACTTGAGATGCCATTATTGGCACATGAGACATCTTCTACACTTAGATGGCAGTCACGTCACCGATCTATTTAGATCAGACCTCCACCTATTCGTTGGGTGTAGATAGATCCTCAGGGTGTCCTATGTGTATCAAGATAGGATCCGTCAGTTCTGTGTACCAGAGCATAGGTAGTCCATATGATTAGCAATCAGATAAAACCATGGGCCCGTGGTAAAGTTTAGAAGCTAGTTCTAAACATTCTTTTAGAGATTGCTAATAGAATAGTCGACTGGATAATCCCCAGGATGATTCAGCGAGATTATCCGTGATTGTCATAATTTACGGGTGGATAAATTATGGACACGAAAATGGATTTCGTGACGGATATACCTGAATCTAGAGAGTCTCAATAATGAAATATACTCGTAGAGCACTAGATCAACACTTATAAATAATGTTGATTATTTATAAAGTCGTTTAAAGGTTAAACGCACAATACATGTTTAGGGACCCGATAGTCATTTCCTTAATTATTGTGTATTTACATTTAATACTTGATTAATTTAAATACACATTAATTAATAGTCAAATTAAGATATTTGACTAATATCATAATATATATATGTATTTAATATTTAATGTAAATATAATACATATATTTAATATATTTGTATTTAATTAATTAATTAATTTTTAATTGTTAAATGATTAAATTAATTAAAATATAAATATCTTAAGATTTGGATATTTGTTTTTAAGGCTTAGTTGCCTTTGTTGACTTAATTAAAATATCTTTAAAGTGTTTTAGATATTTTATCAAGTTGATTAAATTGAAACCAAATGAAATTGAAATTACAATTATTGTATATGCTTGTTGTATTTTCGGCCAAGACATGACCAAATTCATTTTACAAACTCCATTAAAAAGAAACAAATGAAGCTTGAGAGGAAGAAAGGCAAAAACAAAGAAAAGCTTGGATTTTAGTGAGTTTTCTTAACTTACTATTAGAAAGGAAAATGTTCCTTATGTTCTAGGCTACATCTTATGATGTTCTTATGTTATTATTTTCTTTATTCTTTTTTTTTTTTGATGAATGGAAGTTTGGTAAAAGTGTAAAGCATGTATGAACTTGGAAGTTTATTACTAGTGTTGAAATAAGCATTCTTTAAAGGTTTTTGAAACTTTGTTGCTAATCTAGAGTTGTTGACCCACTCTTAAATGACCTAGATTTGATCTTGAGTTGTTTCATTGTGTTGAGACTTTGGTTGGATGGAAGAAAGATGATTAAAGTAATTGATTTAACCAATTTGATCTAATTTGTCCAATTTGAAGAAATTGAAAAAATAGGGTTTAGGACCACTTCCAAATTTGGGGATTTTCATTTATGTTGTGTATAAGGATGTGTATATAATGCATATACAGTTTCATGTTGAATGGATTTCATTAGGATGTGTCTTGAAGCATGGAAGTGCAAAATGCACAATTTGGAACCTTAATGAGGCTCACGGCCAAGAAGTGAAATTTGGGATTTTTGTTGCTTTTGGTGTTTTGATGTTTTGAACATGCTAAGTTCATCTTAGAAATGATTTAGAATCATTCAAAATTGATTTGATCAATTTCGGACTAAAATGAATAAAATACCAAGTGTAAGGGCATTTCAATAAATTCACTTAAATATGATTTATTGAATTTTATTTCATAATTTGATTATTCGATAATTAAATAAATATGTTTATTTAATTAATCCGAGAAAAAGTTTTGAAATTGGAAAATTTGATTTTCTATCGTTTCCGCTGCGTTACCGGATTTAACCCCTAAAACCCCCTACACTACCAAGATCAGAAAAGGTGATTTGGTGCTTAAGCAGTCGAAGCCATCACCAACGGACACGAGGGGAAAGTTCAGGCCAAACTAAGAATGGCCCTACATCGTTCAGAAGGTAATGGGAATTGGAGCAGTGAGACTGTCCGACTTGGAAATGAATGAGTTCACAGAACCAATCAACGTTGTTAGGTTGAAGCTGTACTTTGTCTGAGAAGACTGAGTAGTCACCTGTTGAAGACCTAACCCGACGGGATAAGAGAACTCATGTATGCATGCATACACGTAATATATTTTGCATCATTTTTTGTATGTTTGTTTTGTGTAAACAGGTGTCGAAGACATAAAAGAGAAAGCGACAAAGACAAGCCAATCGGAAACAGCGAAAGCACATAAAAAGATTCGGGTAGTAATCTGAGGGTTGAGGCCCATATGAGTTTGAGTTTCGGGTGTGGATCTCAGGGGGCGAAGCCCACATTATCAGCAGTAGAAAGGAAGAGTTCCTTGGAGTGATTGAGTGAAAAAAAAAGATAGAGAGAAATCTTTGATAGTTAGACGTAGTTCCGGTGATGACATTGTGTGCTGTAGGGAGAAGCTTTAGAAATGATAAGTGCGAGACGCACTCTCGTCCGGTATTATGAATGGATTGATCTCAGCTAGACTCATGAAGCACTTGATAAAGGTATCTCAACAGTAGAAGCCTGAGCGGTTGATAAGATGACTAGTTGAAGGGATGATGGATCGGTGAATGACCGTTTGCCTGGATGTCCACCCTGATTTGTTTACGCTACGATATATGATATGGTTGGAAATAAAGAAAGAAAAGTCTCTGCAATGAAAAGAAAAGAAATAGACCGCCTATAACCGATAAGCGTGAAGCTACCCATGGGCGAGTATTAGGACCACCATGAGGAGAAATGCTACCTTAAATGGTAGGTGTGTCAAAAAAAAGGAAGAAAAGAGAAAAAAAAAGTTCTAAATGAAAAGAAAGAGACAGAAGAAAAAAAAAGAATACCATATCATGTTGAGTATGCCGAAGAAATCACAGAATGTGATCAAGACATCCATGTTGGTTAGACCCACTGGTCCGATTCTCCGAAGTGAAATCATCAAGTTGGCTAACTTAAGGAATAAGCTGCGAAAGAGCCTTAGCACACACACACTAGAAGTCTAGTTCAGATCACCCATTCAGACAATCGGAGTTGAGTATGTCGAGTACTTTGAAGATTCTTTGGTTTTGACGCGAAGCATCCGTTGAGGACAAAAATATGTTTAGCTATCAAGATTATCTCGAAGAGAGGCACTACAATGTATTGAAAGAGAGTATCAGTATCAGTAGCAGACTTGCTGGGTATGGCATTCTGGGGGTGAGGCCCACATTAGTTCAGCATCAGTAGCAGACTTGCCAGGTATGGAATTCTGGGGGCGAACCCCACAATGGTTCAGTATCAGTTCTGCCGGGTATGGAATTCTGGGGGCGAGGCCCACAATGGTTCAGTATCAATTCTGCTGGGTATGGCATTCTGTGGGCGAGGCCCACATTGGTTCAGATAAGTTTTGCCAGGTACGGCACTCCGGGTATGGAGATATCATATCATCCAGGTACGGCACTCCGGGTCTGGAGACATCAGATCAGTTCAGCTAGGTACGGCATCCAGAAAACTGCGACACCCTAGGTACGAGGTTAGCACGCCAGGTACGGCATCCAGACAACTGCGACACTCTAGGTACGGGGTTAGCACGCCATGTACGGCATCCAGATAACTGCGACACCCTAGGTACGGGGTTAGCACGCCAGGTACGGCATCCAGACAACTGCGACACCCTAGGTACGGGGTTAGCATTCAGACAATTGCGACACTCTAGGTACAGAGACGCAACTATGACACCCTAGGTACGGGGTTAGCATTCAGAAAACTGCGACACCCTAGGTACGGGGTTAGCACGCCAGGTACAGCATGTGGACTATTGTGGACTACTGCGACACCCTAGGTACGGGGTTAGCATTCAGAATACTGCGACACCCTAGGTACGGGGTTAGCATTCAGACAATTGCGGCACTCTAGGTACGGAGATGCAACAGCGACACCCTAGGTACGGGGTTAGCATTCAGAAAACTGCGACACCCTAGGTACGGGGTTAGCACGCTAAGTACGACATTCAGACCACAGCGACACCCTAGGTTCGGGGTTAGCACGCCAGGTACGGCATGTGGACTATTATAGACTACTGCGACATCCTAGGTACGAGGTTAGCATTCAGACAACAATAACATCACTGTAGCAATCTAGGTACAGAGACGCAACCGCGACGCCCTAGGTATGGGGTTTAGCACAATCAAATCAACTCACATCAGCATGGCAAGTCAAGTGGCAGCTGGCGAGCCAGGTAAGTAAAAATGCATTGCATGTACTTTGATAGGATTGTCATTGTCACACACTGCACAAGTCCCATCAAAGTGGGGGCGACTGTAGGCACTGCATTTTTGCATATAAGTCCCGATGATGAGTCTCGTATGGAGACACTACCTCTTTAGTTGTGAAAGTCGCGGGAAACGGACATTGGAAGGGTAAAGTTGGAAAATAGAATTTTTGTTGGATTTAATCCAGTTGTTTAGCTTCGGTTGCTTGTTGGATCTCTGTTTCAAAGCTTATCCTCGGCCCAAAACCCCCATGAAACACTTACCAAACCACTTACCAAACCTAAACACCCAAGCCTACCCAAAGAACCAAAGCCCTCGCCCATGGAGCCTAAGTCACGCCCATCACTCTCTAGATTAGGGATAAGAAAATTTAACACATGCTAAAATCAGGTCAAATCTCTTCCTAATTAAAATAAATCTAATAGATCCCTTTCCTAATCAAAGCCAATCATAATCCTAAATTAGAAGATCTTTTCCTTATGAGATACCAATTAGAGAGATGTCACCATCAATAGGAGATTCTTTCATATTCCAATAAGGAAAGTCACCACTCCCTTGCCTATAAAAAGAACCCTTCACCCACCTTCACACCCTAGCTCATTCACACAAGAGACACACATCCAAGCCCTCATATTCACGCCAAAAACACCTCTTCACAGCCCTAAGAACTCACGCCACAAACACTTTCTGCACAGCCCTTATATTCACGTCCCCACCGCTTCAACCACAAGCCACGCATCTGCCCCACGTTCACGCTACGCCCAAGCCACCAGCCTTAGTCACGCCTCTGGACCATTAGCCGAAAACACTCAACACACAAGCCCTGGCCCCACTGAACTTCAGCGCATAAACACCTAAGCCCTAGCAGCCACTTACCAAAATATCAAACAAAGAAAACGCCCAGCACGCCACTGCCCCTCACGTCAAAACCCCAAAACTGCCCAGAAAACACCCTGAAACTGCACCTAAAAACTGCCCAAAACAGTCCCCAAATTAACCCAAAACAGTGGCCTAAAAAGAGCAGCAAATCAGTAGCGAAACGGAGTAAAAAACAGTAGCCCGAACAGTAAAACAGCGAGGAAAGACGTTAAGTTAGCGAACCAAAAGAGTTGCGGATCATTCACTCTTCCAACGGACGTGTAACGCCCTTTCTTGAGACGACAAAAGAGGTTAGACCTGAGGGCACCTTTTTTACTTTTTATATTTTGTTTATTTTGTTTATTTTAAAAATATTATCGCATGAGAGTCGTTTGAAGCATGATGTGATTGTTGGATGAGTGGAATATGTGTTCCCTTTTGTGGTATATAGGATGGAAACCCGGACGTAAATTCCGTAGCCGAATCCGAATGGACGATAGTGCGGTTTGTACTCGGGATACAACGCCACATATCACTTAAGAGGCACGTATTTCATCTCATCCAAACTTGTTTTTTAGCATGATATAGTTTGTAGGTTATTGATTTATTATTTAAAGTATGCATTAGCCTAGTTTATTATTTACTTCCAAAGTATGATTACGTCATTTTTAGGCATGATATTTTGTTTAGTTTTATGTTTATGTTTGAATAGTTATTTGTTTATTTTGTTTTGATGGTTCAATATTCTCATTGTTTGGTATTGTGTTTGCCGTTTAATGACTTTCTTTTCAAGCATGCAAACTTTGATCAGGAGTTATTTCGATGAATACAAACTAGACATGGGTTACCCTTGAGTATGAATGTTGAGTAGATTTGGTTAGTTTATTGCACAAATCACATCATTACAAGTGACATAAGTAAGGGACCATTCCGAACCCAACGGTTTGAGGTCTTCCCTTGCGAGGGGTGAGTGCGGCCTTAAATCATATTTTCCCAGTTCACACTGGGTGGCGACTCCATGTTATTTCTCCGGTTTAGTCTCCCGTGGGCTATTCCGTACTCCCAACTAGGCCACGAGCCTAGAACAGCGTCGTCAGTTTCTGTGTCCTACAACTATCCCTAGGGATTTCCAAATCATCAACTTTGTTTGTAAAATTCTTTCCTTATCATGTAATGACTTTTTGTATGTTCTCAAAAGTTTTCTCGAAATTCCTTATTTTTCAAAGTTTGTGCATTGTCCAAATTCAAAATTCAATTCCAAAAAATGTTTCACCTTTCGACTGCTTCCCACTGTGTGTGATTATTTTACCAAGAATTACGTGCAACTCGGATTGGTTTATGCTGACACCAAGTGTAGATTAGTACTAACACTTTAGTTCAATTTTCATCTTTTCCTTGGTCATAGTAATCTAATACCTAGTTAAGGATCAACAAGATTTCTCCCAGTTTATTTCATGTAGGACTTTTCCTCATCCATAGCTTTCTTAAGTCGTCAAATTGCCTTACTCAATAATTTCACAAAATCAAGTTACTTTGAATACTCAATATTCGAGTTTTCGTTTGATGTAAAAGTACTCGTGGGGTCCATGATACTCCTGGTTACTAAACAACTCGAACAGCGGAGTAGGTTTTTGCGGGATCCATTTTTTTCTTTTCTTTCCCTCTTCTTTTGCTTGCATAATACCCTTAACCCAGTGTCGCCTCATTTTTATCTTTGGAAAAGAGTCAAATGAATGTCAAATGTCTTGACCATCTCTACAAGTTGTGCCAGCGTAAATTCTTTCTAGGTGTGCTTTGTAATTCTAAGTGCCAAATTTAGTGTACGATATTTTGGATGACATTCTGCTAGTGATTCCAAAGTTAAAATATATTTCCAAATTTGGACATGCTCATCCTTATCAAGAGACGAGATATCTTTGACAAAGACTGAATTTTATTTCATCATCAAACTTCAGAAAAAGCCATTATATAACAAGAAAAGACAAACGTAATGCAACAATCATTCATGAGAGTGGTTCCCCTCAGGATCAGGTATTCTTCCTCCATCGATCAAGTTTTGAATCTCATGTTTGAGACGGGTGTATCTGTCAGTGTCATGGTCGTGTTGCTGGTGGAAGTGGCACTTATGGTTTAGGTCAATGTAGTGAGGTATGGGTTTTGAATACTGTTTTAGTTCCAATGGTTTCAACAGGCCTTGCCTCTGAAACATTTCAAACAGCTTAGATATGGGTTTACTAAGGTTTAAAAACCTCATATCTCTAATAGCAGTGATCTTGGCGGTGCCAGACTTAATTCCAGAGGGCCCTTCAGTAATTTTCTTGCTGTAGAACTTTTGGTTCTCAGCGTCTTCCTCGTCTATATCCATAACTGTTTCCTTCAATTATTGAAAGTCGGAGATCATGGAGGTCATTCTCCTCAACTTGTTATAGATTGAGGGCTTGGTGTCCTTGATAATCATCTTGATTTGTTCATTCTCTGAGGCTCGTGTTTGTATTCTCAAAAGCTGGCTTCTCCAACAGTCAACATACTCTTTAAAACTTTCTATAGTCATTCGCTTCGTATTCTCTAAGTCACGGAGTGACAAGTCAATATATATATTGGTAACATATTGATTTAGGAATGCTTCAGCCAACGCCTTCCAATCTTCCTTCACTTTCTTATCAAAATTATGGTACCATGCTACTGGTGCTCCCTCTAGTGGCAAACCAAATATTTTATGCACTTGGTGTTGGGACAGTCTAGTCGAACTCATCAATGATATATACTGACAAAGATAAAGCTTTGGATCTCCGTTCTGGTTTAGCTTTATCAAATCTGACATTTTGAACTCAGTATGAAGTTGTTCTTCAAAGGCCATGGCATTGTAGTATATGAGGTCTTCAAGTTTACCCTTCATTTTCATGGTGACTGACTCCACTTGCTCCTTTTGTTTTTGGAGTTCGGATTGTCGGGATATATGCCCTAGAGCTTCATGTAATTTGTAAACGAAATTGTTTATTTGAAATAAAAGATGCATTATTTATCAATTGTTTGATTTAAATCACAAATTGACAATTGTCTAGCTTGCCCTTGATTACTTATATGCTTTCAGGCTTAGTGTATGAGGATCATATATAAGAGGATTTAAGTCTGAAATTAGAAATCTAAAATAGTCCATAGTGAGCAACCAAAGCGGGCACTTTATTTGTCATTTATCTATAGCTGCGGTCCATTCTATAAATATATGGCGACCTTGATCCGGGATCGTCCATGTGTTGACATGGGAATGAAGGCATGTTACATGATGTGATCATATAGCACCGGACCTAGATAGAAATGAATTTCTTATAATATCCATTAATTAAAGAAATTCATTTTGATCTACTAGATGGTCATATATGGATTGATCTGAATCCTCAGTGTACTACAAACTCTTGCATGGCAGGCTGTGTCCTTTGATTTACAAAGGTGAGGCTGGTGTAGAAATCCCGACCAATAGCTAAGTACTTTGGGGACATAGTTTGGTGTGTAGTTGGGGACGTTTTACAAAGAAATAGAGTTCACTTTTTCTTGCGAGAAGTGGATGAGTATCTTCCTTAAGGGTTGGTTCGGTACTTGAACGATTGGAGCACTCAAGTCTTTCTATTACGAATAGAAAGATTAAAATTCATATAGTTATGGATAAACGTTCATTAGAGAAAAAAATGGTACTTAAGGTTAAAATAATTTGAGTGGTATAATAATGAGTGGTATTTCTATCACTATTACCACTCATTTAACCTAATATTTTGTATAGTTTCTTGGGTCTTCTGAATATTTTGATGTGTTTTGCGTTATTTTGTAGACAAATAAAGTTTCAGGACATCCTGGAGGTGATTTGGGGCAAAACAGTGAAAATTAGACGAAAAGGGCATTTTTGGTAATTTCCCGCGTCGCGACGCCCAGCACTTCAGCGTCGCGACGCCCAGTATGCGCTGAATCTGCTAACATACGCCGGGTCAACGTGCCAGAATTTGAAAAGTTTGAGTTTGCTAAAATGCACCATGACACGTGTCACCATCACAACCAATTTACTAACGTGCGCCGTGCCACGTGTCATCATCATACGGTGCCGACAGTCGCCATCGCCACGTGTGCCACGTGTCATCCTACGTGTCGCCACGTCATCCGGTCCACGAGTAAACTCTTCCACAATTCATGCCACGTCATCATCCACGTCAGCAGGTCAACTGAGTCAACATGCCACGTTATCATCATCCAATCACACCGTGACACGTGTCGCAATCTTATGGTGCCGACAATTGATCTCAGCCGCCTTGCCACGTCATCGCCACGTCAGTATAATAATTAAGCTCTTAGCCGCCTCGCCACGTGTCGCCTTATCTTCTTATCTGAATCGCCACGTGTCAAGCTGTCATTGTGCCACGCCTCACAACTCCAGCGTCGCGACGCTGAAGCCCTTGGCGTCGCGACGCCCAAAGCTTATCCGCGCCTATAAATTGAGCTCGAGATTTCAGAATTCATTGTACCATTCTCTCTCTTCTATTCTTTCTAAAGAGAGAGTTTCTCTCTCTAGATTCTTTTAGTTTAGTTTTTTAGTTTTTAATTTTTAGTTTTGTAAATAATTGTAATTACGTTTTGTAATAATAGTAATTAATTTTACTTTTTACTTTTTACAGTTTTTACTATTTACCATGAGGAGGTAACTTCCCCAGCTAGGGTGAAAGGTAATTCTTTTACTGTTACTATTTAGATTAATCTCCCTTAAAAATAATATATTCACTATTTAAAATATTGACTTAAAAGGATACCGCCAGATTGGTCGGTTGGTAATTCATTTTAATCTTGTTTAAACCTGACTAATCAAGGATACCGCCAGATTGGTCGGTTGGTAATTTAATTTTGGTTCCGCCTTTATGGCTGGTTTATGGACAAATATTACCGCCTTAATGGCTGGTTGGACTTAATTTGACTTAATCAGGATACCGCCAGACTGGTCAGTTGGTAATATTATCACAAGTTTATATATTATTTTATGGGAGATATCTAAATTATTAGTAGTAAAAGTAATTCCTTTTACCTTAGCATTTTATTTTATTTTACTTTTCAGCTTTTACTTATGTCTTTTACTTTTCAGTATTTTACTTTATGTCTTTTACTTTTAAGTCTTACTAGCCCTAGTTATGTGTTAGTTATCTGGGTTGTGATGAATTCTAATATCACCGTTTATAAGAGGTTATTTTATAGTTTGGGTAATTTAAAGGTTTACTTATTAAGTCTTAAGCTTAATGCTTCTTGTTGTTTGATCACCAATAAGATTGATGTGGTAAATCTAAAATGAACTAGACATAGGATTTTAGGTTTCAGCCTTAGACTTAATAGCCCACGATCTTCCTTGAGGATAGATAACCCTTTAATAGATTTCCTTACAGGATAGAATATACCTGTCGGGCGGGGGTAGCCATAATTGGAACTTAACTTAATGAATCCAAATAATTTGGTTGACATAGACATATGGTTCAATTGGGTTAAACTGGGTATTTGCGTCTGACCATCGACATAGGCTTTTGCATAATTTAGTGTTCCAGGTTAGTAAACTGATTTATTACACAAACATAAAATAACTACTTCATCTTTAAAATGATATTAGAATGATTCACAACCCTAGATCTTTGTTTCTTTTTTTATTTCCTTAGTATTTTCTTTTGTCTTTTTATTTATATATTTATTTTGCAAAACTACAATCAACCAAGCAATCATTCTCTTATCCCTTACTTAGATATCTGTAAATAAATAGATTCAATAATTAATAACAATAGTAGGAATTAAGTCCTCGTGGATCGATATTTTTATACTACTTGAACGATACGTGCGCTTGCGTTATACGTGTGTGTTTACGCCGGTCAAGTTTTTGGCGCCGTTGCCGGGGACTTATTTTTCTTGAGTTATTAATTTTGAAGCTATCTAATTTACTTGTATCTAATTTTCTTTATTTTTATTTGTAATTTTTATCCTTATCTTTTTGTTTTCAGGTATTAAAAAAATGGAACACTACTAGGAGATTGAAAGATCACGAGCTTTACTAGAAAATACACCCAAAATCTGGGAGCAACAGTCCGGTTTTCTGAGGCCTTTGTCCAGCCCAACAATTATCACTGGATGCCAGAACCAAGCAATACCACATTTGCTCAACAGAACGCAATGGGGAGATGTGACATATGTAATGGTAACCACCCTAGAGATTATTGCAAATACAACTACCATCCAGGGTGGCAGAGCTATCAAGATCCTTCATGGTATGACGAGCCATCACATTTCAGAGAACCACATTTTCCATCTTATCCACCATCCACCTATGATCTTCATCAGCAACCAGAACCATCAGAGGAATATCAGTTGCTTCACATACTCAAAGATTGGTTCAAGAAACAAGATGAAAAGTTGGATACAATGCTTGAAACATGCCAGAATCAATTTGAAAGTATTCAGAGACAATCAAAATCCATTCAGAGACTGACAGATCAAACGAGACAGTTACCTCAAGAAGAATTATCAGATGAAACTGACAAAGCCTTCGAGTACCCAGAGATTCACAATGACACTTCAACAGAGGAGGAGGCTGAGCAGTATCAACAACCAGAGGTATCAGTTCAGGAGCCCGAACCGGCGAAGTCCTCGATTTGATTTTTATTATTCTGATTCTGACGAGGATGAAGCTGATCTATTTGTACCAACTGCACCAACAATGGAGGATCAAACTTTCAATCCTCAAATGAAGATCTTGGAGACTATTTTGCAATGATGTTTGAAGAAGATCTACCTGAGCCAATCATTTCACCCAGATCAGAGGATGATGAAGACCTAAAATCTGACATTTCTTTTCATCCTCAGGTTGATAATTTTGAAGCATGTATTTCACATATGACAGATGAAAAACTGAATACAGAAATTTTCAAATACGTTTGTGAAGAAAAGGTGGAACAAAGAAGCAGAGCAAATGGAGGAGCAAATGTCTGACCTTAATAAAGATCCAGAGCATTCAGGAGAAACATCACTGTTTTGGGGAGTCCAAATCAAGATATCGCCAGAATGCTTGACAGAAGGGAACTCCCATTCCAAGTCAAGCACCATACGAGACCTCCTCATTTTCATTCTTTCTTTTCAGGAACCACTGGAGTAACAAGGAGCAAAAAGGTGGCACGAGCACTGAATGAGACAAAACTATTTTTGCCACTTTACCGTTGGAAGAGACCCTTCAAAAACAACGCTCACGGGATTGTCTTTAATCGGACATCCAAAACAACATTGAAACCTCCTTAACAGATGAATTTCAGTCACGTCTGGCTGAAGACGTAAAATTTAGCGCTAGCAGGGAGGCAACCCATGCAATTTGTTAATTTATTTTCATATTTTGTGTGAACTTTTTAATTTTGTGTGTTAGTTTTGAAGGAAAAATAAAATGGAATTTTTCAGGACAAAGCAAGCTAGTGCAAGCGGGAATTTTCAAAAATAAAAATTTGACAAAATCACGAAGATACAAAGTCAATCCAGAAAAGACGGCCGAGTAAAGAGTCAGCTCTCAAGACGCGTACCAGAGGATTTATCCGTCAAAAGACTTGGTTTTGCCAAAAAAAAAAATATCCTGCGTCACGACGCCCAAAGCATTCAGTCACCAAAAGCAGATTTCAGAACCCTAACCCTAGAATAACCGAGTGTCGTGACGCTAGGCAAATTTTCAGCGTCGCGCGCTGACTCGAAGACAGAACATAAGCAGAGGCGCCGCAGATTCATTTTTATTCCTTTTTCTTCCTCAAACACCACCACAACCGCAACCCACCTAGCCCAAATCGCCAAAACCAAGGGCCATCACCGAACTACCAAGGCCGAGACAACTCAAATCACCGGTCAAAACCACCCAATCGCCAAGCCAAACCGTCCACCACCCTTGACCACCGCAAGCCAATTTGCCGAGCCACTGCCGTGTCTCACTAGCACTGCAACTGACCAACCCGAGAACCAACAGAGCCGAAACCCACTAGCCACCGAACCGAACCGAGCACCTCCGTTTCTGCCAGCCGTGAGTTACCCAACTCTCCAATTAGATCCATCACCGCGACAGCCAAGCCGGCCGACCACGGAGACCGAACTGACCACAGCCGCAACCTTCGCCAAGTCAAACACCAAGCCTTTACCGAGCAACCAGAGACCGAGATCTACCAAACCCATAATCATCTTCTTCTTCGAAATCAATCACCATCACCGAAATCTCCATCTTCATTCTTGCCGAGACCTTCATCACCGTAACTGAACCTTCCTTCACTGAGTAACAACTGAGCCAACCCACTGCCGAGACCCAACCCACAACCAAAACTGAGAAGCAACAAATCAACCCAAGTCCAAGCCGATCCGTATCCTCCATTGCCAAATCTGGAATTGACGGTAAAATTGATTAAAAAAATATTTGATTTGGTTAAAATTGATTTGGTAGATTGAAAATATGGATGATTGGTTATGTGATTTAAGTTGTGGAAGTGTTGATGATTATTTGATTCATAATCGTGGGGGCGAAAAGTTGAATTGGGGTGTTTGTGGCCTTTGAGATAGATTTAGGTTCTGTTGGATAATCAAAAATTCAGAGGAGATTCTGCCAAAATTTAAAAAATGGCCAAATAGCGATCGTGGTAAGAACCGTAATTTAGGCATAAATCTTAATCGGTAATTTTTCCTGTAAAATTTCAGCTAACCAGTTACGACCTTCTAAACTCTTCTACTTTTTAAGACATTGGGGACAATGTCTCATTTAGGTTTGGGGGAGGGAATTAGTTGATTATATATTTTTTTTTAGTTGTATGTTGTTTTTATTTTTAGTCCAAAATTTTTCGAAAAATACAAAAAAAAATTGAAAAAAATTTTAAAAAATTACAAAAATATTTTACGTTTTTGTGTTTTTATTTTAACTATAAAAGGGTGAAATTGGTAAGAGATAGCTGAGTAAGGAGTTTCCACTCCTGAGACCTATCTCAAACCATTTTTGAAACAAAGTAATTTTATTTATTTCCTTTTGAATTATTTAATTTGTAAAATTCTCCATAATACTGACTATAATGGATCTTCATATGCTCAGTTGGCAGGTATTATCAACATGCATAGTAACATACGGACATGAGCTGTAATTGAAAAGTTTGTAATATTTCGTGCTCTAGTTTAATTGGAGGAAGCATTTATAAATAGCAATGGAATAAAAAAAAAAACAAAAAATCCGAGATCCGAGTTATTAAGTTTGTAAGGGTGTTTAACACCTAGTGCCCTAAAACCAACTGGTTTGGGAGTCACTGGCCCAAAGCTCGCTACATGGATCGAAGATGCTACAAAAAAATATATATATATCTGAAGTCTGAGTAATTAAGTCTGTAGGGGTATCTTTAAACACATGGTGCCCTAAAACCAACTGGCTTGGGAGCCACGACCCAACACTCGCTTACATAGATGGAAGATATTGTATATAAATAAAAATAGAGAAAAAAATAAAAAAAAATCAGAAAAATCAGAAAAAATTATTCCATTGCTACAAAAAGGTGTGTGAAATCTGATGAAACTTTAGGACAAAAATATTTACTCTCTATCAACTACACTTGTGACTGTTGTGGGCAAAATGAATTGATAATATTTTGTTGGCTGTGTATATGGAGAATGGTAAAATAATCGGAGAATTTACTTATTCGGTAATTTAGAAAGAAACAAAACAACTAGTAACTTGGAGTAGAAGTTTCACCTGATTATTCACTAACTTCTTTTATTCTCTTCGCTTGTCTTTTTGCTTTTATGTGCATTTTTTTTAATACCTTTTTACTTTTGTAAAATATTTGTGGGTATCATTGCTGTAAACCCTCACGAGACTACAACTCGTCCACTAGGGATACCTAGGGGTTTAAAGGCTTGTTGCATATGCTAAATGCAACCGTGATCCCTACGAAAGTGGCTTAGTTAAATTTTATTTTAAGAGTTTATGTTATTTTATTTTATTTTTGCTCGAGGACTAGCAAAATGTTAGGTTTGGGGGTGTGATGAGTGGTATTTCTATCACTATTCCCACTCATTTAACCTAATATTTTGTATAGTTTCTTGGGTCTCGTGAATATTTTGATGTGTTTTGTTTTATTTTGTAGATAAATAAAGTTTCAGGACATTCTGGAGGTGATTTGGGGCAAACAGTGAAAATTGGACGAAAAGGGCATTTTTGGTAATTTCCCGCGTCGCGACGCCCAGTACTTCAGCGTCGCGATGCCCAGCATGCGCCGAATCTGCTAACATGCGCCGGGTCAACGTGCCAGAATTTGAGAAGTTTGACTTTGCTAAAATACACCGTGACACGTGTCACCATCACAGCCAATTTACTAACGTGCGCCGTGCCAAGTGTCATCATCCTACGGTGCCGACATTCGCCATCGCCACGTGTCATCCTACGTGTCGCCACGTCATCCGGTCAACGAGTCAACTCTTCCACGCGTCATGCCACATCATCATCCACGTCAGCAGGGTCAATTGAGTCAACATGCCACGTCATCATCATCCAATCACGCCGTGACACGTGTCGTAATCTTATGGTGCCGAAAATTGATCTCAGCGCCGCCTTGCCACGTCATCGCCACGTCATCATAATAATTGAGCTCTTGGCGGCACCACACATGTCGCCTTATCTTCTTATCCGAATCGCCCGTGTCAAGCTGTCATTGTGCCACGCCTCACTGTTCCAGCGTCGCGACGCTGAAACCAAAGCTTATTCGCGCCTATAAATTGAGCTCGAGATTTCAGAATTCATTGTACCATTCTCTCTCTAGATTCTTTTAGTTTTTAGTTTTTTAGTTTTTAATTTTTAGTTCTGTAAATAATTTTAATTACGTTTTGTAATAATAATAGTAATTTAATTTTTACTTTTTACTTTTTACAGTTTTTTACTATTTACCATGAGGATGTAACTTCCCCAGCTAGGGTGAAAGGTAATCTTTTACTGTACTATTTAGATTAATCTCCCTTAAAAATAATATATTCACTATTTAAAATATTGACTTAAAAAGGATACCGCCATATTGGTCGGTTGGTAATTCATTTTAATCTGGTTTGTAAACCTGACTAATCAAGGATACCGCCAGATTGGTCGGTTGGTAATTAATTTTGGTTCCGCCTTATGGCTGGTTTATGGACAAATATTACCGCCTTATGGCTGGTTGGACTTAATTGACTTAATCAGGATACCGCCAGACTGGTCGGTTGGTAATATTATCACAAGTTTATATATTATTTTATGGGAGATATCTAAATTAGTAGTAGTAAAAGTAATTCCTTTTACCTTACCATTTTATTTTATTTTACTTTTCAGCTTTTACTTTATGTCTTTTACTTTTCAGGATTTTTACTTTATGTCTTTTACTTTTAAGTTCTTACTAGCCCTAGTTATGTGTTAGTTATCTGGGGTTGTGATGAATTCTAATATCACCGGTTTATAAGAGGTTATTTTATAGTTTGGGTAATTTAAAGGTTTACTTATTAAGTCTTAAGCTTAATGCTTCTTGTTGTTTGATCACGAATAAGATTGATGTGGTAAATCTAAAATGAACTAGACATAGGGATTTTAGGTTTCAGCCTTAGACTTAATAGCCCACGATCTTCATTGAGGATAGATAACCCTTTAATAGATTTCCTTACAGGATAGAATATACCTGTCGGGCGGGGGTAGCCATAATTGGAACTTAAACTTAATGAATCCAAATAATTTGGTTGACATAGACATATGGTTCAATTGGGTTAAACTGGGTATTTGCGTCTGACCATCGACAGAGGCTTTTTCATAATTTAGTGTTCCAGGTTAGTAAACTGATTTATTACACAAACATAAAATAACCACTTCATCTTTAAAATGATATTAGAATGATTCACAACACCTAGATCTTTGTGGTCTTTTGTTATTTCCTTAGTATTTTCTTTTGTCTTTTTATTTATTTATTTATTTTACAAAACTACAATCAACCAACAACCATTCTCTTATCCCTCAATTAGATATTTGTAAATAAAGATTCAATAATTAATAACAATAGTATGAATTAAGTCCTCGTGGGATCGATATTTTTATACTACTTGAACGATACGTGCGCTTGCGTTGTACGTGTGTGTTTACGCCGGTCATATAACATATATTTTCACTTGCTCTAATTATGAGATACTCGTGAAGGGTTGTTCTGTATGTAATGACTATATCAATGGACACCGATGTAGTTTGACTTATTTTATATCTACGGCAAACGAAAATGCAACTTTAGATTTTTAGTGGAATCATCTAAAGTTAATAATTCGAAATATTTAATTAAAAATTTTAATTAATATTTTGGGATTATTGGAGCTCGGAACTGTAGATCTATTTGGTCCCCGTGCTAGCTCTATATACTATAGCAAATTAAATATTATTGGATAGTCCAATTATAAACTCACATATATTATGATTGTTGATATGATTAACGATTGATGTCACATATGGAACTTATGTTATATTTAATATAAATTTTTTATTTGATATAAATGATTATGAGTTAATCATTTAATAATTTAAAATTTTGTATTTATGAAATTTTATTTTATATATAATTTAATAAGTTTTATTTTGGAAATGAATGGATTTAAAATA
The DNA here is from genome assembly GCA_019454045.1 of Zanthoxylum bungeanum. NCBI lineage: Eukaryota > Viridiplantae > Streptophyta > Magnoliopsida > Sapindales > Rutaceae > Zanthoxylum > Zanthoxylum bungeanum. Next base: position 581 of record SKCR01008047.1, on the reverse strand, counting down.
ATGATTTTAATTTCATCATTAAAAATGGAAGTTGCAAAATTTTAATTTGGCAACATGTTTATGTCTTCATGAAGACATTAATAAAGAATTGACGATTGCCATCATTAGGCCTTATGGCCAATTTTCACAAAGGGGGAGGGGAAAGGTTTTAGTTAATTTTTTAGACAACGTAATCATATTTTCCTAACCCTAGCTGCCTTTATTCTTGGTTTTCTCTGAAGAGTTGAAAGAAAAAGAAATGAGAACAAAAAAAAAAAATTGGTGTGTGACAAAGCTTTGATCTCTAAATTATTTAGAGGTAGTTTGTGAGAACATATCTCACTCTATCATTTATTGGTTGTGAGTCATAGCACCAAAGACTCTTTGGAAACGAAATAAAAATCACCCTCACCTTCTTCTTCTTATATTACTCGGCACTGAGCAGAAAAACTGCTCACTACCGCCACTTACATCTTCTTTTGGGGAGTGTTTTGGTTATGTTTATTGTAGTATTTTTGGGGACACTAGGGGGCTTTATTTTAGGTGTTCTTTGGGATTGTTTTTGGTGGAAAAATCTGATCTGGACCGCTGCCAAATTGTGC
>SKCR01008046.1:0-24001 GCA_019454045.1 Zanthoxylum bungeanum | reverse complement strand
ATCTCGTCTCATCCGCTAAAATCTCATTCTATCGCATCCCACTAAAATCTCATTTTACTTTTAGTCCTGATTCATTTCGCTAAAATCCCATCCGTCTAACATTTATATTGTCCCATCATGTTTTCAAAACGGGACAAAAATTATCTTAAATCTCAATTCGAACTGGATGGGAAAAATTACAATCCCTATCGTTGGCATGGTTGTTCATTTTATAAAGTGTATTTCATTCCACAGTAATTAAATCCCAAAATGCATCCAATTAATTAAAGGAGTTCATTTCTTTTAAGTATATCACAAACATCCTTCCTAAGTAATATAAGATGTCATAATCTACCTTCTGCACACTTCCGAGACCCAAAACGTGTCCACTAATCAAATGAGTTCATTATTTATAATTACATCACCAACATCTCTTACATCAATAATATCTCTCTCAATTGATGTGAGATGTCACATTTTATGTGATGAGAAACCTATAAGAACGCACCATTAGAACCCATAAATAAGAAGAAAATTTTGATATAGAAAAGAAACAAAATAGATTGAACGAACTCCTTAAGAATGAGGCCTCAAGAATCCTATTTCCATGATGATGCCATAAGATTTTCAACTTCCTTAATAAGTCTGTAATGTTCAATCAATAATATGGTTTAGATAAAATCCATCTTTGATTTCAAAGTGTCTTCTGACCGCCCTCAATTTCTCACTGATATCTCTATCGAGTTGTTTCCACATGTTCATGATGCAGGTACCTATAGTGAGCCTACAGACGTCTAATCCTCATTGCTACATATCTATGATGATGCTTATTCTGTAGATACTGTCTCTGACACCCTTGCGATTGAACACTCATATGATATTGATATTTTATCTTCCCGTTATCCTCCTCGAGTAAGACACCCTCATACTTATCTTTAAAATTATCATTGTTTTTCCACTATTATTTCTTTCCATTAACCTCAGTCCTATAAGGAGGCATCTTCTAATCCTCATTGGCAGGAAGCTATGCAAGATGAATTACATGTTTTGGCAAAAACTGGTATTTAAGACCTAGTTGATCTTCCTCCTGGTAAAACTCCAGTGGGATGCAAATGGGTATATAAAATAAAAACACATTCAGATGACTCTATTGAGCGTTATAAAATACGTCTTATTACTAAGGGCTTCACTTGGGAATATGAGGTTGATTATTAAGAGACATTTACTCTGGTTTCTCATCTTACCTCAGTACGCAGCCTATTTGCCATTGATGTTGCTCGACAATGGACTTTGTTTCATATGAATGTCAATAATTCTTTTCTTAATGGTGATCTAGCTGAAGAAGTTTAAATGCCTCTATTGGTCTTGATCATCCACCACACAAGGTATGATGCCTACGTCGCACCCTATATGGTCTAAAACAAGCCCCTCATGCATGGTTTGTCAAGTTCAGTACGACTATTTGTCAGCTTGGGTTCACCTCCAGTCCATATGACTCTACCATATTCCTTCACAAATCTAGTACAGATATTGTGATGCTACTTCTTTATGTTGATGACATGATTATTACTGGGGATGATAATTCAGGAATTATGGATCTTAAATAGTCTCTTAGTCAATAATTTGAAATGAAAGATCTTGGTTCTCTGAGTTACTTCTTGGGCCTTGAAGTTACTTCCTCTGATGATGGCTATCATCTCTCTCAAGCTAAGCATGCTTCTGATCTTATTTCTCCAGCCACCTTTACAAATAGCAATACAATTCCAACATCTGTCGAGTATAATACTAAACTTACACATATGGATGACACTCCTCTTGATGATCCTACTCTCTACAGATAATTATTCGGTAGTCTCATTTATCTCACTGTCACTCGACCAGACATTGTCTATGTTATTCAAATTATAAGTAAGTTTATGGTTGCTTATCAATCTCTTCATTATGCTGCTGTGTTTCACATCTTTCATTATGTTAAAAATAGGGGTGAGAAAAATCGGTTTCGGTTCCGATTCCGCATGGAATTGGAACCTACCCAAAAAAATCGGTTCCTAACTAAGTAGAACCGGAACCCACCTAATTAAATAAGGTACCCTATTATTCGGTTCCAATTCGATTCTGGTCCAGTTTCGGTCCGGTTCTAAATTACCCTATTTTAAAATATTTTAATAAAATTACATTTCAATACGAGTCCGTAGGAAAAAAACGGGGACCAAATCGGAGTCAGAAAGCTCAAGAACGAAGAAAATAAAGTTTAGTACTCATCAGCCCTCGGTGTCGCGATGCGGAAGTCGGGAGTCACGATGCTCCCTTACAGTTTGAGGAAACTACGTGAGCTGAACGTCCCGGCGTTGCGACGCGCAAGGGTTAGCATCGCGACGCTCAAATGTCTGATGCTCAGTGTCGCGACGTTCCCCTTGGCAGAAACCAGTTCTATATTCGGTTCCAGAAACAGGTTCTATGGTCCGGTTCCGATTCTGACCAGTTTGGAACCGGAACCGGACTTGTTAAAATCGGTTCCTTTATTTTTGGAACCAGAACCAGACCAGTTACAACCGGCTCTAGTTCCAAACTCGGAAAATCGGTCCGATTCCAACTGATTCCGGGTATAACCGGAACCGATGCTCACCCCTAATTAAAGACACTCTCTTTTGTGGTCTTCGTTTCTCTGCTAATTCTTCACTTGTTCTTCGAGCTTACTCTATGCAGATTGGGTAGGTGACCTTACTGATTGTCGATTCACTACTGGTTATTGTGTTTTTCAGTGTGACTCGCTTATTTCTTGATGTAGTAAGAAACAAACATTGATTGCTCGTTCTAGTACTGAGGCTGAATATCGAGCTCTTGTTGCGACTACTGTCGAACTTTTATGGCTACGTTGGCTCCTCGAAGATATAAGAGTGTCTAAATCACCCCTTACTACTCTTTACTGTGAAAATCAAAACGCTATTCAAATAGCACATAATGATGTATTTCATGGACGTACCAAACACATTGAGATTTATTGTCATTTCATTCGTCAACATATTACTCGCGGTACTCTTCAGTTGGTGTATCAACGCTCCAATGATCAATTAACTGATATCTTCACCAAGTCTTTTCTTCATAGTTGTTACACAACCATCGTTTCCAAACTCAATCTGGTTTCCTCACTACCATTTTGAGTTTGAGGGGGATGTCAAAGATATTTGATGTTAGTTGATATGTAATTAATATTGGTATATATGATATTAGTGTTAGTTGTTAGTTGATATATAATTAATATTGATTCTTTTGTAATGCATATATAAATGACATTTGTAATTTATATTGAAATCAAGAAAAATAGTATATTTTTCTTCATCTCTCATATTTCGATTTCTAACAAAAAATATATATATATGTATGTATATATATAAAATAAATGCATATTAAATGGGACCTTAACTTAACCGAAGGCCTTAGACAATAACCTAATTTTCTTGTCCATTGAGCCAGCCCTATGTTTGGTGCATTTGCCAAGAAAGTGGCATTCTGATAACTTGAAAGTTTCCTGCTGATCATAAGATTTCCATTATAAAAAGGAACTTGTAATTAAAGCGATAGTCATTGTATTGAGAAATTTTAGAAAATTGTGGTCAGGTTGAATTTAGTATTTGCAATCATCATTTTAAGATTGCTAATTTACACTTTCTTTTGATGTTATCATAATTGCAGTTCTCTGGAAAACAGTTAATAGAATTTAATGTCCCCAATCAGCGTGGCTTTGCGGTATAGGATTCAGAATCTCACTTTAAGGTCATGGGTTCAAATTCATGGAGTGCGTTTCTTGTAAGAGCCTGAGACAGTCAGAGATTTTAACTGTTCCGCTTAAGCCCGAAATATATAATTTGACGGTGGAATTTCCAACGATTTGAACAAAAAAAAAAAAGTTAATAGAATTTTATAAGATTAAAGGAAGTAAAACATACAAGCCATCTTGCAATCTGCTACAGGAATATATCATAAATTAATCGCTTTGTTGTCATAGAGCATTCATTACAAGTAAATGTCAATAGTTTTTTTTTAAAAGTTCGAAATTCAATCCTCAAATCACTCAATCCGATTTTAAACAGAGGAAGTAAAACCTTTGTCTGTCCTAAGTTCTTATAAGAAATGAATTATTTGGACTCGAACTTAGAACCTGACAACCAAATCATAAGTCATTTGCTACCAAGCCACACTCATTGGGGGCAAAAATGTCAGTATTTTTTTTGAAACGTTAGAAATCACACCACCAAACCACTCGACCCGGGATTAAGCAGAGTAGATAAAATCTCTGACTGCCACAAACAGACTCTTACAAAAAAATGCATCCATTGAACTCGAACTCAGAATCTGAAAACCAAATCAGTAGTTTTTTTAAAAAAAAATTGTTGGAAACCTCACCGCCAAACCACTCATTCCGGGCTAAGCGGAGCAAGTAAAACCTCTGTCTGTTTCAGGCTCTTACAATAAACACACTCCATGGATTCGAACCCAGAATCTCAAGTTGAAATCTTGAACCTTATGACACATTCAAAAAGTAGTTCTTTCCTCCAAGTATAAGAGTGTCGAAGTAATAAAATAACTATGTAAGTCCATGGTCGATCCACATGGAATACATTTAGTAAAACAAAATAATAATTCGAGTGAAATAAAAATATTGGATTTGTTTGAAGTGATGGAAAATTTTAAATTGAACTGCAACAATAAATTAAAATGTTGTGGCTATGAGATCTACTCTTAATATTTCAAATATAGAGAAATTTTACTTTTATAATATAAAAATTGTCATTATTACCCAGTTAATTTACTTCATGAATTAATTATGCTAAAACATATAAAATCAGCCACAAAGGTGATGATAATATTTGTCTATAACAAGTCTAGTTAGGTACTCAACTATGCCAAATATATAAAATCAGCCATAAATACGGTAACAAAAATTATCAATAATTAATCCAGATTTAAATTACTTATTCAAATTACAATTTATATATTATAATATAAATAATATTAATCTATATTTTCTTATTAAGAGCTTCACTCTTTACCCTACCATGATGAAATTAGCTACTCATGATTTGAACAAAAACATGCATAATTTTATTATCGAAAGAAAAAGAAATTACAAAAAAGCTTAAAAATTAAAACACACATGACACCCTCTCTCAAATTCTACAAGAGAACTTCAAAGAAAGCATGAAGAAAAATGAGAGGTTGACATTTCTATTTATAGTAGAAGTACTCGTCTCTCAATTATTAATTATAATTTTCTAAATCAAATACAAACAACAAATTTTTACTATTTTTTTTTTCTTTTTTGACTTTTAGTATTTTTGTTTATTATTTTTCAAACATGATCACAATCCACCTAAAGTGGTTTATGACATTTCAACTTTTATTTTTTTTACTTTTTTTCTTTTTTTTTTATTTGGTATTTTTTTACTTTATTTTCTAATAATTAAAATTACATGCAACACATATTGACGTATTCACCAATTTCGACCTTGAAAATCTCAAAATTAGAAATTCTTATAAACATCAAAGTTATAGATATTTAAGTCTTCTTTTATCTGGAACTAGAATCGCCTCAATCCGATATCAGAGTAAAAAGTTATGGCCAAATTATAAAAATTTCGCAAAGTTGGAATTTCCGAAATTGTAAACTGTTATAACGCCCTTTCAAGTTTCCGGCCTCCAAAATTCAAATATCACATCCATTTTTCTAGTTATGCATCCAAGGTATAATTTCACCTACATAAAAATCACAATAAAAATATATAAAACATAAATTTAATTATTACTTTACAAAATATGCTAAATTAAGGGGATTAATGAAATTATGAGTGTAACATGATTAGTTTCTCTTTTATTAAGTGTACACTTTTTAATGTTCATCACCCTATACCACCAAACCACGCCCCTTGGGGACACCAAATCAGTAATTATCGATAGATAATCGACGATTAGTAAAAAAAAATTATTACTAAAAAAATTAACGATAGAATACAATTGAACTTTTCATCTGTAAATTAACTGTTGCTAAATGTGATATCATAAATTGACGCCATGCTTTAGCGACAAGATTTTATCGAGGAAATAATTTCATCCGGTATTTTTAATGATGAAATTTCTTCGGAATTTCATCGCTAATTTACTGATGGATTAAAAAATCCTACGGTAAATATTTATCAACTAACCATATACCAATGATTTTTTTCTTGAAATCTCGTCGATAAATCATATTATGAACGAAAATTGGGTATTTTCTGTTGGCTGTAGTGATTTGCCTCATGGCTTGCTTGATTCTGCATCTAGGGTCTGTTACAGTTGTATTAAGACGAGTTCTGAAACTCTTATGTGTGTATTTGCATACAAAGAACAACGTTGATACTTAAGCATTATATATATATATATGAGGGCGTTACGTATCGTCGTCCCCCCATATGCCTAACTGGAGCCAGCAGTGCAGATCCATGACTTTGGGGCGTTACGTATCGCTGTCCCCCAAGCCACAAACTAGAACTGAGGGTGCGGATCTATGCTACCCTCCAAGCTCTGAAACTAGGGTCTAGGGGCGTTACGTATCGCCGCCCCTAGCCCTGATATAGGATCTGGGGGCGTTACGTATCGCCGTCCCCCCAGTCCTCTACATGTGCACATGTCCTCTGTCCTTCAATTCCAGGCTATCTCAAGTTACATACTGGGGTGGGTTTTTCCCCCATGCACCGAAAAACATAAAACTCATGCTAAAAACATCTATTTTTCTAAATCATTTCTCAAAGCATACTAAACAATATATAATACAAAAATAAACTTAGCTAACGCCCTAATTGCAGAAAATATAAGTATGATATTCAAAACTATTATAAAAGAATCAACTTGAGAAAAAGTGTGTCCACTCACTGTTAGGAAGTTTGGCTGCTATTACTCGCTCGCTGAGAAAACTCTGATTCCTGTGATGATTCTACAGCGAATAAACTAGGTTAGAAATGGACTAAGAAACATACTTCGGATTAAGCTAAAATCTGCTTATTCTAGTAGGCACTATCACTCTGAGGGTACCGTACTCTTAACACGTTGTAATGTGTACGTACGAGTTGATACGGGACTTATATGGTAGCCTCTAACGCGTTCGGGTAGAACTGGAATGTCTTGAAACTAATTTAGGTAAATATTAGTTCACGTGTCGCGACGCAAGGCAGGGCGCGTCCCGAAGCGAAACGTCCAGAGGCGTGCCCAAATTTCCTTCTACGCGAACCTGATTTTCCAGGTTCTACATTTGCTTCCTCAAACCCATTTTTTTCCAAATGCAATCCCATAACTCCTATATCATTTTTATTGCAACAAGCATTACATTTGATCCCAAATAACATCCATAACACAATCAATATCTCACTCAATATTAGCCTATATCATTTCTATTTATTTTAATATTTTCCCAAAATTGCACAAGTTGAGGTTTTTCCCCAATCACTATTTTTAGCACAAGAAACACTCATCTATAATCACATCAAAGTAAATTATCCTACTATTATCATTAAAACTCAAAAACTCAAATATAATAATTTTGGGTTAAGATTCATTACCTTCATCATCTTCCTAGCTTATCCATGGTTGCCAAACCCCTTTTTTCTTGTTTCTTCCTTCTCATTTCTTCCTTCTTCCTTCTTTTCTTCCTTTTTCTTATCTTCTTCTTCCCCTCTTACTTCTCACGTTTTTCATTTCTTCCCTTTGTTCTTCTCATTTTGTGAATTTATGAATAGTACACTCTTTATATAGTAGAAGTCACTTGATATTTGGAAGATTGGATAAAAGTGTAGAATTTTGGAGAAAGTTTGAGATTCTTCCATTTGGGTCCGAAATTATTATTCATAAGAATTTTTGACTTATATTTTCGACTCACTTCTGGTCCGAATTTGGAAAAATATTCAACGCAAAAGTTGTAGATCTCGATCTCAGATTTCCGACGGTATAAAATTTATAGAAATCGAAGTTCGAATGAGAAAGTTATGGCACAAATACTATGGGCTATCCGGAGTTGTACGTTATATAGTCTTGTATTGAAATTTCGGAAAATTAACCGAACATCCCCAAAGTCGTTTCATGAGTGTATTTGTGCCCGTACATAATTTATATAATATTACCTTCGTCCCGTAATACCACAGTATCACAACGTAACAGTAATAGGACTACAGGTCGTTACATAATGTCACGGAATTATTAAATATAACTAATAATCAATTTGACGTAAATATAGTTAAAACTATATTAGCATTAATAGTCATTTCAATTTCAAATTTATTTTTTCTAGATAATTACTAATTTTATTTTAGAATTACTATGGATTAACAAATCACAAACATGTGAATCTCAAACTAATTCAAAAATTATCACCTAGCTAATAATGAAATGCAAAAGAAATCTAGCAACATGGGAAGCTCAATTAAATTATTGATTTATAATTCTCACAAGTTATGTTTGCTTAATAATTTCCATTTAAAAATATTATAAATTGAATATTTTTGGATTAGTCAAACACATGCAGCGGCACATCGTTTCTTTACTTTTTCATTTTTCAAGTACCCACCAAGTAAAAATAATAAACAATAGGGGATCCAATAGATTTTTTATTTTTATTTTTTAAATAAGAGGGTAAAATATTATTAATTCCAGATGCATGGCAGCCGAATATCATAGTTTTTAAAATCAGATCGGATCAATCGGTTTGACCAGTCGAATCAGAAATTGATTTTGTGTACGGTTCGATTAATATTTAAAAATTGGTCCGGAAAAATGGTTAAAATCAATAAAAATCGATCAAAATCGGCGAATCATTTCAATTTTTTTTTTTTTAAAACAACAAATTAAAATTTAATATTTTTTTATAAATTTTAATTACGTGTAATTATTTACGACGTAGATCAATTCTATCATTTTTTCAAAATAATTTAACCTTTGAACTACTGATACACTGAACCTTTTGAATATTGATCAGAACATCGAATTTGCTTGAAGCCTTGAATGGAAGATTTTGTCTGGATACAGATATGAATTAAAATATTTCCAAATAATACTAATCCACCTAATATTTATGCAAATCCTTGCATACAGGTCCCTGTCAGACAGAACTCCAAAAACCACGAGTTTATTTGTTCGCTTCCACTGTCTAGACTCTTCACATTTCTCTCGCAGTTCACTGCTCCTGTTAAGGTAATTAATTTTATAAGCTCTTTTAGTAAATTGATTTTGTGGAAACAATCCTTGTTTTTTGCATTTTGTTTTCAGCGTTTTCAGAATTAGTTGTTGTAATTATAAGCGATTTTGATTGAAGTTCGCGTTGACTTGGAAATTACTGAGGTGCTGATTGTTTAGATGCTAATAGGATTATGAAAAAGTGTTGTTTGGTTGCTGAGAAAATATTTGAAATTGGAAAGAAAATAGTTTGAAGTGATTGTTTAGTTTGGTTGATATTTTTTTTTTTTTAGGATTGTAACCCAAGAAAATTATTTTGGTGATAGTAAGTTAAAATTTTGTGATGTTTTAAAATTAAAAATTCATTTTTTGAAGGCTTTACGTTGAGTTTAGTGGATCAAATAGTTGTAGGAGGCTTGGATTAGTTAAATTTGATTATCTATCAGATCTTGAAATTTTTGATTAATTTATCAGCATATAACTGACTGTGATGAGTTTGTGTTGGAGCGGGAAGGTTGGTGTAGTACATTGTGAAGATGGCGACTGGAACTCTGCCAGCTTCATTTATAGGTCTGAAGAGTGGAGACTCGGGCTTGGGGTTTGGGAAAAGTATCGATTTTGTGAGAGTTTGTGATTTCAGAAAGTTCAAGTCTAGCAGAAGAAGATTCAATGTGATAAGGAATTCAAATTCTGGTTCGGATATCGCTGAGCTTCAGCCTGCATCAGAAGGAAGCCCCCTATTAGGTATGTTATTTTTGATGTGTTATGTTGAATATGTGTAATATCGTTTCGGTAGAAAATGCTAAGAAATAAACATATGGAACTATTGATTTCCAGTGTATTGTATAATAATGTGGAAGAACCATTTAAATATGAAATTTGAGTTCCAATTTTCGTTCCTTTAACTGGTTATTAATAAGTCTAATTTACAAATCAAATATGAGTAAATACCTAGGATAACTTGATGTATAAATCTGACTATCTGAGGAATAGTGGAAGCAAGAGCTTAGTTGAAAACGATTTTTCTTTTCCTAGAAGTTAACACGTACAGAGTTAGTGTGCCAAATTCAACATCTATATGTGTATCTTTCAGCCTTTATTTATGGTTGGTTTGATATAATAAATTGTTATTTGAATGTAGTTCCCCGACAAAAGTACTGCGAATCCATTCACAAAACTGCCAGGAGGAAAACACGGACAGTGATGGTGGGAAATGTGGCTCTTGGTAGTGAGCATCCTATTAGAATTCAGACAATGACTACAAGTGACACTAAGGATGTTGCTGGAACAGTTGAACAGGTTCTTTGAATTTCTTTCAACTTGAGCTCTTCATATATGAGCGATCATGTTGTGTTTTATTGACAATGTTTAGCCACTAGGACCAAATATATGTACTTGTACCATATTTTAAGCAATGTGTTAGATGATTAGCATGTGATACTCGTCGATATATAAGTTAGATAAGTTACATACCACGCTTTTCTTCTTGTCTAATTTAAATTTAGCAGATCCATAGTTTCGTGTTTAAGGCCCCCCAATATGACCATTGCTGTTGGATCAATAATGAGGACCATATGGAGCATAACTTAAGTGGGTTATAAATCTAAATAGAAGCAGTGATTAAATTGTGGGAACGGTTGGGTGACCATAATGGATGTAAAACTTTGAGTGGCAACTGTTTCAGCCATGGATTTATTAAATCCTTAATATTGAAAATTTACTTTGATGAACTCCAAATGACAATCCTATCACTTGAATTTTACAAATCTAATAACAAGAAACCTGGTAAAAAGTGAAAAATGAGTTTTGAAATGAAGTTGTTGCCTCAATTCACTGTTGCTAAATAACTGTGGCTGCTTTTTTTAAATCTAATATATATAAATAAAACAGTATTTTCTTTTGGCCAATACGTGGTTCCATTAAAATCTTAAATCTTTGGAAAACTTGACTTTAATGAGCTTTAGCACAAATACAACTTTCCTAATATCATGAATTTTACAAACCAAGTAGAAGTCATTTACGTAGAGATGCCAACAGCTTTAACCTTCTTCTTGATGGAACTTTGCTTGTACACTGCTCGTATTGATTGTCAGGTAGCTTATTTAATCAACTGTTATGCTTTTTGTAGGTAATGAGAATAGCGGACCAGGGAGCAGATCTTGTTCGGATTACAGTTCAAGGGAAGAGAGAGGCAGATGCATGTTTTGATATAAAAAACTCACTCGTGCAGAAAAAGTAAATCTGAATAAATGTGAGCACACCGATTTCATACTTAATATGAGAATTAATCATATCGCTTTCCATTTTTGCAGTTACAATATACCTCTGGTGGCAGATATTCACTTTGCTCCTACTGTTGCACTTCGAGTTGCTGAATGCTTTGACAAAATCCGTGTCAACCCAGGAAATTTTGGTATGCATTTGATCAGTTAGTCATTTTGATGTTAGATAGTTGATCTCAACTATTCTGAGTTCAAGGTGATTTGTTGCAGCTGATAGACGGGCTCAATTTGAGCAGCTAGAGTACACAGAAGATGACTATCAGAAAGAACTTGAGCATATTGAGGAGGTCAAGCCACATCACTACCTATATACGCTTACTCTTATTTGTTTTAGATTACAACTATGTGTTTCTCTACAAGAACTTATTTTTATCTTTTCTACGAAAAAGTCCATCTCAAAATTTGTCACAAAAAGGAGTCAGTCAGTATCATATATTTAGCAAATATTGATCTGTATGTACTCTCTTTTTCTATAATCAATTTCCCCCATTTTTTAACTTCCGCAGGTTTTTAGTCCATTGGTTGAGAAATGTAAGAAGTATGGAAGGGCAATGCGTATTGGTACAAACCATGGGAGTCTTTCAGATCGTATTATGAGCTACTATGGGGATTCTCCTAGGGGAATGGTAAACACTTAGATTTCTCTGCTACTGCCAGACAGCTTGTGTGGTTGTTTAGCTCCAAACTCAGAGGCATCATACTAATTGTTGATCTACAACAGGTTGAATCTGCCTTTGAGTTTGCAAGAATATGCCGGAAATTGGACTTCCATAATTTTGTTTTTTCTATGAAAGCAAGCAACCCAGTTGTCATGGTCCAAGCATACCGTCTCCTTGTAGCTGAAATGTATGTTCATGGCTGGGATTATCCATTACACTTGGGAGTCACTGAAGCTGGAGAAGGCGAAGATGGTCGGATGAAATCTGCAATTGGAATTGGCACCCTTCTCCAGGTACCCATATAATCTAAACATTTTATTTCCAAAAAGTGGTTAGGTCAGAAATCTCGTGTTATTTCGTTCTGATACTATCTTGGTCTGTATCAGCTTTCAATAATATTTTGGTCTTCAGACCTCCATAAGGTTATAGCTAATTTTGTAGGAAATTTTTGTTCTGAAAAACCGTACCTTGATAGAAATAAGTTGGTCATGTATGTGATCAAGCTCCTTTCAAAAACATTTCTTCATTGTTCTCAGTGCGAAAATGTTATAATTCAGAAAATTGCATATGCAGGATGGTTTGGGTGATACAATCAGGGTTTCACTCACGGAACCACCAGAGGAGGAGATAGATCCTTGTAGAAGGTTGGCCAACCTGGGTATGAGAGCAGCTGAGCTTCAGAAAGGAGTGGTAGGATTTTGCAATGTCCTTTCATCTGTTCTTCATGCACTGTAGATTCTATTATATTGGAATCTTTTTTACTCCATTAATGGAATATTTTTATCAACAGGCACCATTTGAGGAAAAGCACAGACATTATTTTGATTTTCAGCGTCGTTCTGGTCAACTGCCAATTCAAAAGGAGGTCTGCCTTTATCCTTGAGGGTTGATGCCACATTATCCCAACTTTCTGCTGTATTTTTGGCTTTCAAAGAGATAATCGATTATTCATCTTGTTAGGGTGAGGAGGTAGATTACAGAGGTGTTCTGCACCGTGATGGCTCAGTTCTTATGTCTGTTTCTCTGGATCAGTTGAAGGTAATTGCTTGGAAACTACTGGTTTTCTCATTTTTTCCCTTCGTTTCAGGAGGGAATTGTGAAATATCAATCTGTTTTCTTTTTCTCAGGCACCAGAATTACTGTACAAGTCTCTTGCAGCGAAGCTTGTCGTTGGCATGCCATTTAAGGTCTATCCTTGCTCCGTGTTATACCAAGTAAATGTTAATTTCAAGCATGTGGAATTTTCAGTGACACAAATTCACTTTGTTTTAGGATCTAGCAACAGTTGATTCAATCTTGTTAAGAGAGCTTCCACCAGTCGACAATCATGATGCTGTAAGTGCTCTACTTCTCCTATGCTTGATTACTTTGGGGAAAGAAATCTGTTTTTGTCCACTACCCCGCTCTCTTTCACTGTCTTTCCATAAAACAATTGTGCCTGGCTGCATCACTCTTTTTTCGTCATTACTTCATTAAATGAAATGACATATTATCTTTTGTCTTGTCACCAGCGTTTAGCACTCAAACGGTTGGTAGATATAAGTATGGGAGTTATAACTCCTTTGTCTGAGCAGCTAACAAAGCCACTGTCCCACGCCATGGTTCTGGTAAATCTTAAAGAGTTATCAACTGGTGCTTACAAGCTTTTGCCTGAAGGTGTGTTCTGTCATAGTTTATTAATACTGGGTTCTTCATTGAATTCATCCTTTTCCTTATTTCTTATTCTGTTTGTTCTTGGTTCCTATTTTGTCTTTTGAGCATTTTATCTGCCAAAATACATCGGTCATTGCATATCAATATTATTGGCAGGAACACGTTTGGTCATATCTTTACGTGGTGACGAGCCCCACGAAGAGCTGGAAATCATCAAGGATATTGATGCTACGATGATTCTTCATGATTTACCCTTTACTGGAGATAAAGTTGGCAGAGTGCAGGCAGCAAGGAGGTAATAATTTTACTGACGTGAATCAGAAAATTGTTTATCGGTTGAGGCATATGCAGTAAAAGTCTGCTCTTGAATGTCAATGGAATAATTCCCTTGCTGAGTCATTGATAAGAAAAGTTAAAAGCAGCTTGAAGGTGGTGCTTTTGCTGTCAATGGAATAATTTTACATCCTCTTTTGAATCTGGCCTTTTACAGACCTATATGGATAGATAGCTAGATAGATAGTAAGAAAATTGATGTCCTGGCATCTATGTTTACAATCATTGAAGCTTTTACTGTAATGGCCCTGGAAGTACTTTTCCTTGAGATATCTAAATCCCTTAAATGTCACTAGAGGTCTGATCCAGTAAATTTGCCAGGGGAGCACTATTTCTTCTGATGCGGTCCGTCAATATTTCTATTAGCATTCAATTTTTTATTACTTTGTAGTGGAATTCTTTAATGCTATCTACAGTTGTTTCTCGGTGCTAATGGTCCAAAATTTTACGTTTGCTGCAGGCTCTTTGAGTATCTATCTGAAAATAATATAAACTTCCCTGTGATTCACCATATTCAGTTTCCAAAAGGGATTCACAGGTAATTGGAAAAACGTTGCAACCTCTTGACTACAGTTGGAGGAATTAGTAGTTTTGATGTTTAACATTTTTCTCTTATTTTCAGGGATGACTTGGTCATTGGTGCCGGTACGAATGCTGGAGCTCTTTTAGTGGATGGACTTGGAGATGGTTTGCTGTTAGAAGCCCCAGAACAAGATTTTGATTTTCTCAGGAATACATCTTTCAACTTACTACAAGGTTGCAGAATGAGGAATACAAAGACGGTACGAAGCTTGTATTTGAAATTGAACGTAATTTAAGGTGATTGTCCTGATCATTTCTGTAACTGCCTAAACTATCCCTCCAGGAGTATGTCTCATGCCCATCCTGTGGTAGAACTTTGTTTGACCTTCAAGAAATAAGCGCAGAGATTCGAGAGAAAACATCACACTTGCCTGGTGTTTCGGTATTTACTCAATCCTTTGGCCCTCTGATTTCTTGTAAACAAGATTAATGGCATAACTTCTCCTTTCTCCCTCTTTGTCAGATTGCAATCATGGGTTGCATTGTCAACGGACCTGGGGAGATGGCTGATGCTGACTTCGGGTATGTTGGTGGGGCGCCTGGAAAGATCGACCTTTACGTCGGAAAGGTACCACATTATTCCTGCTTCGGCACTGTTATTAATTTCATATATGTGTGTGTGTGTTCATATCCTACTTCTACGTGGATAAACGATTTCAAGCTAGCACAAGTAAATATACAAGTAGTCGACTTTACTACGCACTTCGTTCTCTAAATTATCAAAATCGACTTTATGGTGGGTGGACCATTGCAGACTGTGGTGAAGCGTGGTATCGCAATGGAGCATGCAACAGATGCCTTGATCCAACTAATTAAGGATCATGGCCGCTGGGTAGATCCTTCTGCTGAAGAGTAAGATCAGGTAAATTTCATCGGCAGGTAAGGAATAAAGACTCAGTAGAAGGGAGACCACCGGACTCCATCCTGTTGTATATTGAAGTCGACACAGCACAAAAGACTACACAGTAATAACAGGTCATATAAATTTTTCCTGATCAGATGGAGCATCTGTAGAATATTTCCTACACGATGTTTTATTATATAAACCAGTTAATAATGTATTTCTATGGGGTCTTTAAGGGGCGTGGTTGATGGTGTAGGGTTCAGGATTTCACATTGAAGTCTTGAGTTCGATTTTAGGGAGTGTGTTTCTTGTAAGAGCCTAGGATAGCTGAGGATTTTACATGTTCCGCTTAAACCCGGAAGAGGTGGTTTGACGGCGGGATTTTCAACGATTAAAAAAAAAATGTATTTCTATGAGGCTTTGTATTAGCTTATAGTGAAACCAGTTGAGTTAGCGAGGTTGTGGTCGTCCCTTGTATTAGATTTTTACAAAAAAACATACCTTCCTTGGGAACATGGTGTTTGAACAAATTTTCAGTTGAATTTTTGACTTGTTTCTATACCATTTGTGTTTGCTAATGGAAGAAAGATATTTTATTTTTTATTTTTTATTTTTTATTTTTTTGAATTTCTTATTAATAAATATCGTTGGATGCTTGGACTTCAAATGCATGTATTAATGTGCATACAGTATAAAAAATGCATATAATGATTGTCTCAACAATTTGATCCGAATAAAACAAATCGATTCGATTCGATTCGAAATTCGACAAAACAAAATAGAGGCTGGAGATCACCTGCCGTGATCGAATAAGAATAAGAATATGAATGGATAAGAGGTCAAAATAATAGCAGAAATCACTTCATAAGAGATCAAAATAATAGCAGAAATCACTTCATATCATAAACTATGATAGTCTAGGGTTCTAATTTTAGTGGGAAATGAGCAACAGAGAAATCAAACTAAAAAAAATTCTAAGTTAATGGAAAGACCCAACTGATAAACCCCTAATTACATTGATCATTTGATGTCATTGTATTATATCCGAAATCATTGTTTTTTTTTTATTATTTATGATTTTATCCATATCAATTTAGATCGTCTCCCACCTCGTATAACATATATCAATATCATATGTTCTCATTTTTCATCCGAACACTTGAAAATATGTGTAAGACATGATCGAATCATCTCCACAGTGTTTCTCAATAAATATATGGTTAAAAATCAATTTCAAAACTCATGTATGTCTTCACTATTTGGATTATTGGAGATGGAACAACATTTCCAGCCAATGTGTCGTTAAGATCAATATTTGCAGTCGTTAAGATCAATATTTGCATAACAAAACAATTTGAAGAATCTTAAATTTTACCCTATAAATACCAACACCTCACCCAGTTGAAATCAACTCTCAACAGAGTAAGAGATCCATTTTAAATCTCTTATTATCTCCAAATTATTTTCAAAAATATCATCATCATCATCATCATCATCATGGGTGTCTTAACCTATACAGATGAATACACATCTCCAATCCCACCAGCAAGACTGTACAAGGCCTTGTTTGTTGACTCTCACAATCTTGTCCCAAAACTCATGCCATCTGCTGTTAAAAGCATTGAATTCATTCAAGGTGATGGGGGCACTGGAAGCATCAGGCAGGTCAACTTTGCTCAAGGTATATATACCCACCAAGCACTACACACCCACGCACATATGTTACCTAACATCAATAATGAGATATTGTCTCTAAGATTTGGTGGCATAAGGTTTAGAATCTGATTGCCGAAGTCATAAGTTCGAATCCAGTGGTGCACTTCTTATAAGAGTTTGGGGGAGTCGGGGGTTATACATGCTCTGCTTAAACCTGAATCGGGTGATTTGGTAGTCGAGTTTTAAAAAAATAAAAATAAAATAAATAATGAGATATCTAGTTATCTACCATCAGTCTGCCTAAATTAGTAATAAATTTGTAATCTTATAGTAGGAGTTGGGGTTGACGATTTAGTTGGATATTTTTACTATTCGATAATATGGGAACCAAAAAATAAAAATAGATAGATTTTGGATATGAAATTACGTACATGAAATGGATGGTTGTGGGATATCCCAACAAAACATAGTATTAGTCCGATGACTATCATATGATCCATTTAGTTCATTTTCATTAATTACAATGAATTGACTACACTTCAAGCTTGTACATAATAATTTTTACAAAGAATTTGTGTCCCCAAGAGGCAGAATGTGAGATTTACTCACATTCAAATGAGGGATGCCCATGAAAAATCTCACTCCAGACCTCATAGGAGCAAACCATGGACAAATACTACATATATTCATTAGATTTAAGTTCAGTTCGGCTTGGAAGTGCTACTTAACTAGCGTTTTTGAACTTATTATCAATAGATTTGAAATCATTTTAATATTGAGAAAGTATTTTTAATATGATTTTAAAAACACTCTCAAACAGACTCTTTCATTTTGCGAGTAAATTATTATAACAGTATTGATTTTTGATCCCCCTATATATGCTATATGTGCAGGTAGCCCAGTGAAGTATATAAAGAACAGAGTAGATGAGATTGACCCAGTGAATTTTTCATATAAATACAGTTTGATTGAATCAGATGGGTTGATGGATAAGATTGAGAAAATCACTTATGAAGTTAAATTTGAGGCAACACCAGAAGGTGGAAGCAAAAATAAAATGTTAAGCACATATTATACAAAGGGTGATGTTGCTCTCACTGAAGAGGAAATTAATTCTGGAAAAGAGAAAGCCTTGGGGATGTACAAAGTTGTTGAAGCATACCTCATTCACAACCCTGAGGCTTATGCTTAAAGTTTATGGAATATTTTAAAAAATAAAAATAAAAATAAAAAGAATAATATATATATATATATATAACAAATAAGGAAACCTTGAATTAAATGTTGTCATTTCAATTTGAATGGTGGATGTGGTTTGGTGGTATAGGGTTCAGGCTTTGATCTCCAGGTCCTACGTTCGAATTCAGGGAGTGTGTTTTTTGTAAGAACCTGGGACAGTCCGAGATTTTATCTACTTCATTTAAGCCCAAAAAGAACGATTTGCCGGTAATGATTTTAAAAAAAAAATCAATTTGAATGTTTCATTTTATGTCAGTGATGTTTGCCTTTTGCTTTTTCCATGGTGATAAGGTGGTGCCCACATGTTTGTAATTTTTCTGCTCTACCAATAATTCAGTTATGGCATATCATTGGATGTATTTCTTTCTGCTTTTAATATATATGTAGATTGGATTTTAATTAGAAGTTTGGCAATAAAATTTCAGTGTATTAAATTTTGTGTTTTTCTGATCTTTTAGTCTGTTCTGATATTATTATTAAGATGGTAAAAAATTATTTTGAAAAGCTAAAATTAATTGTAGTGTCACTGTCTGTGAATGATTTCAGTCAAACCACATCCTTTTAATTCCAAAAAATAAAACATCATTTCACAATTTAGAGTACTTTTGGTGAATCTGAAAGGTCATCAAGGGTACTAATCAAACACTCCTACAGCAAAAGATAAGCCTTAATCTAAGGATTGAAAATCCCCACATTTTCATCTAATATTTTAAAAAATGTTAGACGTTAGATGTACGGTGAAAGAGTACTTAACGTTTAGGTTTTTTAGACGACGCCTAGACGAATGGGTTAGGCGGCGTTAGACTATTTTATTCTTATTCAAAAAAAATTGATTTGTTTTGAAAATTTGGGTACAATTAGGTCAATTAGGGTTATGTTATTGTAATTGATAATAATTAAAGTTAGGGTTTAATAAATTGAGATAAATAGATTTAGGATTGGATAAATTAAGGTCAATTAGGTTTAAAATTTGAACATTTGGATTTAATTAGGTTCAGAAACATAATTTGAGAGTTTCGAGCCTCCAACGACAGTTTTCGATGCATGTAGTCCACGCGCCACTGTCTACGATGGCCGTTTGATATCGATCCTTCATTATCAGAACACGCTGGCCGATCCAACCCCACCACCTATGTGATGATCTAAGTAGTTGTTTGTCTTAGATATGTGTTTTCCGAGAAGCTCCACCGAATATCTCAAGATCAGTCTTGTGAGCACTTTCTAACTCTCTCGTCTAGCAAATTAGTCTTCCCGATGCCTACTTCTTGTTACCCACATGTTAGTAATTTTTTCTATTCTACCAATTATTAATTCATCACATATCATTGTGATGTACACACATATGTGTGTGTGATTTTAAAAATTAAATTAAATTTGATTTTATTGTTTGTTTGGGTATTTTGAGAGTGTTTAAAATCATATTAAAAGTAGTTTAAGTAAAAAATATTTGAAATCTCTTAATTTTTTAAATAATAAAGATAAAGAATAAATTATAAAACAAAATATAACAAATATTCTTCAATCATTTGAACTCATTTTTCATCTCTTATATGTAACAAATAAGAAGGTAAGCCTTCATTTTATAGTCACATAACCATAAGTAAAATAAATAGATAATAAATATATATATATAATGGATCATAATTTCTATGAAGGAGTGGAAGTTATAGGAAGATATAATGGGGAGTTAAAAAGTTTGCTTGATAAACATCCATATAATTTATATTTTCATCATACTTTCTCTTGTATGTTTATCCTATAAAGAATATGTCTTATTAAAACCTTTACTAGTAAATACCCAATGGAAAAAAAAAAACTAGCGAAGGAAAAATGGTACATCATTCACTATAACTTAAGAAGTGCAACATTGCCACATTAAAACCTTATTAGTAAAAATTGATGGCTAGGAAAAGAAAATGAACTAGTGAAGGAAAAAGAGTACATCGTATGTAGTCTCCTTCAAGTCATCAACGCTTATTTAATATGCAAACTTCCCTCAATGGATGCTTCCCCTCAACATGACATTGTTACTTTATCGATTAGTCATCTAATTGATAATGCCTTAGGTGAAATATTATGTTAGATCACTTGATAAATAAAATTTCAGCTTGTGATTTGACTATCTTCATTGAGAAATACCTTGACTATCTTCATTGAGAATACCGTCATGTATATATATTGTTAATTGTGTTATGATTTGTTGTGCAAAGGGTATATGTTTGCACTTCATTTCCATGTCTTCAAGCTTACCATGAATAATAATTTATTTACAAGAATGCAAACATTATATAATGTGTAATTTAGCACAAGATACTTTACAATAAAATATGATACTTCAGCACCCATAAATAATATTTCATATTCTAAAATAAGAAAATATATAACAATTTTTCATTATAATTTTTATATATGAAATACTTCAGGTATTTATATAATATTAGCTAATGCACTTACTGAAATTACATACAAGTCTTACAACAACACTATACCCAAGGAGGGAGTGGGTGAATTGGGTAGTTAAAAATAAATGCGAAATTTTAATTCTTAACAATTTTAAGCTATTACTAGAGCATGTTTTACCAATATCAAAATTAATAAATTCAAAGCTATAATAATGGCAAAGTAAATGAGTTAAAGAATAGAAACATAAAATCGATTTTATAGTAGTTCGGCCAAAACTTTAGCCTACGTCTACTTCTCTTCAAGCTCCATTGAAGGTTTCACTAAGTTCAACAACTTTTATAACCGAGAGGTCTTTGATCCAATACTTCTCTATAATCTTTACACAAATCCACCATTGAAAGTACTCACCACTCACACAAGGGATTTCACACAAGTGCTTGAAGAATAAAAATATCTACAATATTATTTGGGAACTCACTAAAGATTACAAAAATTGAATGTGAGTGTTTACCCAAATATAACTAAGCTCTCTATAATGATAAGAAGTTGTATGTAATAAGCTTATAAAATGATGATAATGAAATGATCAAGAATGTTTTGTATTTCTCTCAGTTTTTATTTTCAAGAAAATGTTAAAAGTATAAGAACTAAGTAAAAATGGTATATGGTCTCAATTTATAGTGAAAAATTCGAGCAAACCCAACTCTCTGTGCAGAGACAGGTATGTCGATCTGCAGGTTCCGATATGCCGGTGTTGATTTCAAATGGCTACTGAATAGTTACCATTAAACATTAAATATGTCTTAACTACAGGATTACTGACCGGTATAGATACCAGTATGATTTCATGCCGGTTCTAGAGAGCATGTAAAAAGTTTAAGTTCATCGATATGAAGACCGATATGATTCATGCCGGTTCCAGAGAGCATGTTAATCTTCAAGTAGACCAGTATGGAGATCGTTATAAAATTATCTGGTTCCATAAGCTATGCAATCAGTTGTGAAGATCGGTATGGACACCGGTATAAAACTGTCTGGTTCCAGAGGGCATGCAATAAATAATCCATCACGCTTCAAATCATCTCCTCGGGAATTAAAATATTTCCAATAAGTAATCCATCACGCTTCATGTGTTTTACATATATTGGAATCACTACTTGATTTATCACGTTTCAGGTGTTCACATATCCATATTTGTATGACTATAGCTATTCAAAGATATCAATAAGTGATCTTGATCACTTTTTCTATATTAATAAATTCCCTTTGAACTTCAAGTTCAAAATGATTTACATAAAAATTTAGATGAGATAAAATGATACGAACATTATGATAATATCATGTCATTTGTTGCATATAACTTCTTCCCCTCATGGTGGGATGAATTTTTATCAATGGTGAGAATTCATAAATATATGTAACAAATTGATTTACTATAAAAGTTTAGCAAAAAATAATTGATAAGTCATAAAAAAATAAAAATTTCAAGTCATTACTTGAATTCCATCTTAATTGATATATAAGTAATTGCTAGCCTATATTACAAATTAGTTATCAAAATAAATTATTGAAAAACTTTATAGTTGTTGAATTTCTGGTTAATCAATAGACATAATATATGATTTAATTTTTATTTCACTTCTGATGGTATAATATATCTTAATTTCTTATCTCAAAAAATAAGACTATCACCATTATCATTTTGATAGATATTATTTTCCATCAAATGTTCATTATTTTATTCAAACAATCTCAATTTTGCTACTACATGAGCATATTTGAAATTTGAAATATCTTGTATTCTTTAGGATACATATAATTTACTTTCTTTAAAATTTCCAACGTGAGAATCACATGAGATTTTTGAAACATTATTTTATTTTTCAATGTTCATATATTTTTTTCAAGTTGTTTCAAAGAAAACAAATTCAACTTTTACTCCTTCAATGAGAAATTGTAAAAGAAAATCATTTTCTAAAATCCTACAAGAACACCATGACCACACTATAATTTTCGATAATGCTTCATGAACATATGAAAAATTATTTTTCATAATTCTTTCATCTTTCAGGAATTCTTAAATTTCCTTCATAATATATTTTCATTTCAATATCCTAAATATCACTTGAAATTGGCATAATTAGTTTGCTACTTCTACAACATATTTGAAGCTTTCAATTGTAATAATTTCTTTTTATAAAATTTAAAATAAGAAAACCATATGAGCTTTCTAGGCACTTGATATCAGTTCTTTTTCTTCAAATTTCTTCAAAAAAAAAAAAAAACAAATTGATCATTTTCTCATAAATTATTTTTCCTCCAGGGAGATGATTATGATTATGAAAAAAATTACAATAATTTAATTTTTCCAGTCCTACAAGAACAAACTAATGATCATATTTTTTGTATTGAATACAAAATAAAATTTTGATTAATTCATGTAGTCATTTAACGATGATTAACAAATATCATTAATTTTTAATTTTTAAGTTCTTCTAGGACATGATGATAAATAAAATTTTAATATAGTTCAAGAACATATAGCAAAATAAAATTTTTGCAATCATTCAAGGATGCATGCATAATTTTATTTCATTTCATATTTTTTTCATATTCACACTTCAAAGGTGAATTATATAATATTAACAAAATAATAGTAAATATTATGTAAACATTTAAATATTCATATATGCATCATTTAGATAATAAAATTGCATTAACATAAAATTAAATCAAATCAAATTTATTTAGGAATTAAAATAAATATTTTCATACCTTTGTAAGTAGGAATAAACGAGATACGTAGATTTACCATACTTTCATGAAGGAAAACGTGAACCTCTTAAGTTTAGAAATAATTTGTACCGATAACATATTAAATAATAAAGGTAAGGATAAAATTATAAAGACAAAATATAACAAATCTTCTTCAACCATATGAACTCATTCTTTCATCTGTTATAATATAATCTTTCAAGTGTGTACAAATAAGAATGTGAGCCATCCTTTTATAGTCACATAACCATAAAATATAGATACAAAATGGATCATAACTTTTATGAGGTACTGGGAGTTATAAGAAGATACAAGATTAGTAATAGGAAAATAAAAAATTTGCTTGATAAACATCCATATAATTTATATTTTCATAACATGGTTATATATTAATTATATTA
>SKCR01008045.1:0-24227 GCA_019454045.1 Zanthoxylum bungeanum | reverse complement strand
GAAGGTCAAGTGAGAGATAAGAAACCTACAATGAGGGATAGACCAAAGAAGAAGAAATGGTTCAATATCCACCTAAAAGCTGGCAAGCGGAACAAATGCTGAATAGGGTATGATTGTCCTGTAAACTCTTACTTATAACTTGTTTTTATTTAAAATTTATTTGATAATCTAATCATACTTTCTTTTATAATATACTAGTTTAGAAGAGTATCGGAATCAACTGCCCCTTGAGATAAAACTTGCATTCTATGTTTTGATAATTTGGCATCCCTACGAGGAAGAAAGAGACTAAACAATTCCTATCACATTGTCCACGAGTCAATGATCAAGTGAAGGCAAAGGTTAAGGTGGTGGTGGTGCTGATTCCTTTTGTTTAATGGTGCCCCAGGTCATTCTCTTGCTTTTTCCCTCAATTTTTAGGAGCATTCATGTAAATGCATAAATTATTCTTGAAGATTCTTTGAGTTTTACCTCTTTGCAAGGACTGTTTGATTAACAAAATGAAAAAGTAGTCTGCTTCATGGGCATCCCACGTTTTCACTACCATGTGTGTGTTTTTGCTGAGAGATGATGGTGATGCCGCATCTTAATTTCTTTTGCTTTTCTTTCTTGGGTCCTTTTTCACTTAATATATAACCCAAGCCGATTAGTTTGGGTCAGGTTCGATTCAGATAATAGTTCGAGTTGAATTCGAATATAATTTCTTGATTTCGCAAGCCCTCTCACGAACTGCTTCTGCAGTTACCTTGTGTTTGTGTTCGTGTACGATGTGCTGCAAATAACATTTACACATGGGAGGGAGTCCGTATCATTTCGAAAAAATGGGAACATAGACTGCATATTACTCCATAAATTTTTATTACGAAGAATCTGAAAACCAACTACACACCATAATACTGAAAGGAAAATAAATAATAATCCCCTAACTAGCCTATAATTAATTAGTCAATTTTCGCATTCGCCAAGCCCTGAAATAACGATATCTTGCCACTTTTTGAGCGTTCAAATTTGTACTTGCATGGCTTCTCTGCCTTGCCTCCCCATCGTTTCCTTGCTTAATATTATAAACACAGCTTCTCCATTGCATTAGCAAACGCTTGAAAAAGGCAGACTCGTTTCCCGCGGTAGATAAAAATGTAATTGAAATTGAAAAATCGAATCGAATTGAAAAAAAATAACCTAAGTGGCAATTATTTTATTTACAAAAATAATTATTCGATATTTTAATTAAAAAACCAAATCGAACCGAATTACAATAATTTTTTAACTAAAAAACCAGAATTGAATCGAATTAATTGAATTTTTTTTAAAATATAATCATATTATGTTGTTATTTTATAATTTTATTTATCACATTATTTAATTTATTTTATATTTAGTGATAAATAATTTCATGAAATATTTATAATTTTTTGTTTTGTTTATTTTTCTTTTTCTTTTCCTATATTTTAAATAATTCAAATGATAGAAAAAAATTATTAGTGTAGTTGTGATGATTATAGGACTTACAATATAATTTTTTTTAAATAAATATTAGATTATTAATTTTTTTTATTGTTATTATTAAAAATTAAAAAACCGAACTGTACTGAATCGAACTGATAATTAAAAATAATTACAATTTTTTTTAGTAAAAAATTATACAATTATTGTAATTTTTTTTTTTTTATAATCATACCAAACCATGACCCATATTCCCGCATAACAAATTAACAATCAACGACTGATCTGCATATTGAGGACATTGGAGGAAATATATACAAGTTAGTGGGGGTAGTTGCCTCACACTATGTATTATAAATTAATAAAATAAATAAATATAATTTTTGACGAGATAATTTTAATCTACATTCACTAAAATGAATAAATTTTACTGTTTTTTTTTATGAAAATCAAATTTTATCATACTGTCTTAATTTTCTAAGTCCGCCAACACTCAAGGTCAGATTGTGAATTGTTACTAAAGTTCCAATATTCAACTAAGCAAACTCTGGCAATGCGCGAAACCTATGGGGTGTCCACCAACAGGAGCTACCTTTTCTTGCACGGAGATCCCTTTAGAGCCAAATAAATCAAAGATTTGAGATGATAGAAAGATTAACGGTTGGGATATTGCCTTGAACGTGAGAAGCATCAGAAACGAAACCATCTTTACGTCCCATAATGAGGGCCACCCACCATAACAATAAGGTTACCTACCGAAATAATTTTAAAACATGAGATTAATTTATTGCACGTGCTATTAGGTCAACTGCATTCCCCGGAAGGGAGGGTCAAAGTTGTAATAATTGTCAACTCTAGTGGCCTCTATATAAATTTATTCATTTGCAATTTGTCTCTGATTTCCTCTATATAAATAAATATATTTCTTTCTTTCTCAGTCCTTCATATAATCTTCGATAAGTAAAAAGTTTATTCTGAAATCTGCTTCTCTCTACACAGCTATCATCCATCTTAATTTAATTTTTATTTATCTATAACTAATTGTTAGTTAAATTATTATATTTGGTAGTAATTTAGCTAAATTCCGAACTTTAGTGATGGATATCATTGTATGATTGATTCTTAGGTAATTCCATGTAATTGAGTGAACCCCAAGAACCAATAATCACAATTTTGAAATAACAAAATCATTTCAAAATCAGATAAAACGCTCAAGGAATCTGCCATTGAAAATCCTTTCCGAATTGTTGAAAGAAATTTTGCTTGCAAAAAGGCGTTACAAAATATGCAACCCCTTTGATATATCGGATGTTCAATTCAATCAATAAGAAAAATTAAATCTCTCTCACACTATTGCTGAAATCTGAAAAATTACAAGATAAAGGCACTTTTAAATAGGCCATTATAAAATCATAAGTTAATTTAAATAGGAAAACTATTTAAAATAAAATTCTTAAAAGAAATCCTAATTGAACTAATAAAATTAAACCTTAAGCTAAATAAGGCTTAATTTTCGTACATGGATTTTAAAATAACATTAAAGTTCAGCATAACACTTAAACATAACATAATCTTAAGACATAAAAATAAAAACAATAGGGATAACTACGACTACCTTTTTGACTAGACAAAACTTCGAATCTGTCTTTAATGTAACTACAAAACTGTAGATCTCTTAGTCTTTTTTCCAACGTAACTTGAATCATCAAAATCAGATATCAAATGAGAAAGACTACACAAATCTCATTATAACTTAACCTATTTGGCCACACATCCAATGTAATAACCGAAAATTTATATAAATAATTTAATTAAAATAATGATGACTAGAATATAATTTTCTAAAATACAAGGAGTTTGAGCAATTGAAAAGCATAATAAATTGAAGCGGTTATCGGAAGTATATGAAAAGTGGATTCGATTTAAATGAATTTACGACCTTAATATTGAAAGTAAGTAAAGTAAGTCTACTAAATGTAAGGGTGTAAATGGAGACTTAATAAAATAGGGTGGCTAAAATTTAATTAACCTAAAAATTTGGGGTTAAATATAATTAAGTTAAAGTTGAAAGATCTGAATGAAATTTTTTTAAAAAAAATGTTTACACATTTAAGCCTAAGTTAAAGCCAAAGCCCAAATTCTATAAAATTCGGTCACCCTAATAATAAATAAATAAATAAAAAGAAACCAAAATTTTCTAAATCATTCCATAATCTTACTTAATAACAACTGATAAAACAAACAAAGAGGAACCATTTTCTTCACCATTTGTGGCCTTGAGTCCTGGAAGCAGAGGAGAGAAACTTCAGATCTGAAAGCTCAAGTCTTAACAATCATCATTAACAATCATAATCGTATGTCCTTTTGAATGTTTCCCAAAATGCCACGCCCTTATTTTCACAAGCATATTCTCTCCTCCTGCATTCGTGCTAAGAGACCGGTAAATTCAATGTTTTTCTGATTACTTAAGAGTGTTTTATAAGGGAAAATAAATACTCTATAATACTATTTGAATAAAACTTATAAGTATTATAAAATTTGTACAAAAAACTTCACACACTACCAAGCTTTATTTACATGAAATTTCCAAGATCTTACTCTCTTACTTGGAGCAATTCTCTAAACTTTGTTTACTTGAAGCTTACTTGTTGAGCGTGATTTAAGCTCTCAATTTATAATCAAAATTATAACTTAAATATCAACAAATAAATAATTTTCATCTAAAGTAATTTTGCACCAATTTTCAAACTCCACCTAAAGTAGTTTTGGAAAATTCATAGAAGTTCAATATTTTCATGGTTATTTCTTAGGTTATTTTTCATTTTCTGGGCATTTGCCCTTTGTGTGATTTTGAGGGAAAGTTGGAAACTTCAGAGAGCCAGATGGAAAAAAATAATTTATGAGGGTTTTTTTTTTTTTTTGGAAGGAGTGGTTAAGGATAATCAAACTAGCTTAGCCTAATAGCTGTCTACGGCTTAATATGATTGGTTTGTTTATGTAGTCTGAAAACTTAAACAGTGGAGTAATCATAAATTATGTTTTCTTTTTGAAGTTTATGTTAAGATTCTTTCTGGTTCTAGGATGAATAGAAAGGAGATAATGAAATGAATTAATCGAAGAATTGGATGATTTGCTTTATGGTCGAGGTAGTGGCCGAGGGAGGGAGAAAGTGTGGAATAGAGATGTTGAAAGTTTTGTTCTTTGAATGTTATGTTATTTGGTATCTTATAGAAGGATAAACTAAACTAAGCTTAGCAACAAAGTTTTGAAAGCCCTTTATTCAATAGGTGATTTTGTTGTTTCAATATGTCTATATGATGTTTAGAATGAGATGAAATTGAATTTGCAATGTGTAGACCTATATAACTCCAAATCGAATTCCGTAAAATCTGTAAGAATCTTAGATATCCTAACTTTTCGTAGGAACAATATCTCATGCATAACATGTTTTGTTATTAAGTACAATAAATATCCAATACCATTTATCCTAACGTAAGAATGTTCGTTTATAGATCGTTGTTGGAACGACCATAGGCATTCCACAAATGGGGAATTGGATTAGCATCAAAACAATACGTGGCTACTTTACTCTTCAAAGTGTTTTCTTGATATTACGATTACCATTTGAATTTTCGCACTTATTTTATGATCGTTACATCTTTAAATTTTCAATAGTGTTTTAAGACATATTTACTCGAGATTTGATTTAAGATGACTTGATAATGTTTTACAATTTATTTGATGTTGATGCATATTTTAAGTTTTCATTGAGTTTGAAATATTTGTTATGTTTTAGTTATGTTTTGAATATTTGAAAGTCTTGATAAAGAGTTTTATGTTTTCCTATATATTTGGAATTGACAAATACTTTTGGAATTGACGGATTCAGCAGAGTCTGTGCACATGGCAGATACAGATTCAGGGCTAGGAGGACGGTGATATGTAACGACAAATGATTGAATATAATAGATTATTTATATGTTTATGTTAATGAGGTGGGCATGTAGCCCTTATGTAAGTGATGCATGGATTGCATGATCACGATGTGATATGTGATGAGTACAAGAGTTGCATATAGATAGTCAGATAGAGGCTGAGGGTCATAAAGTAATATATCACATGTCGGTAGCATTTCTGGAAGAGGGATGTTACACCCAACCACTTACTTAAGTCATAAACTAATATTAAAATAATGATTTAACAATGGACTTATACAAATAACTTAATACTTTAGTCCATGTTACATTAATACATGAATAGATTAAGTAACTAACTGAATAACTTAAGCCCAATGAAAATAAGATATTTTGCACAGGTGGAGCCCATTAATCTCATGCACATGCTTATTCTCTTGTTGAATCAAGGTTAGTTTCTCTCCTTTAAAGGCCATCTTGAAAGTTGATCTTGGAGTTTTCTTTCTCATCATGAATTGGAACCAAGTATGTTGTAATGGGTCTTTGAATGCTATCCTGTTATGCTTGTCAAATATCCCACCATAATAGTTATCGGGCTCGGGCCTAATCTAGACCACATCATGAAAGAAGTTTAAGTATCCTTCCATGGATCATATTATTCCCTATTTCCTCGAAAACATTCGTCCCCAAATCTTAATTGGTAGATTTGGAATAGAAACTTCAGGACAAATGCAACATAATGCCCAATGTTATATCTTGGTGGCAAACCATCAAAAGACATGTAATGAAGAAACATGAACAATACGCAATTGATTGTTAGTTTTAATTAACGCATCTTCAACCTCAATCCTCTTATCCTAATTCACCTCAACCTTTACCATCTTTTCTTCATCTTCGCTCATGTTTTCAATTTCACTCACCAAAACCTCAATAACACTATCAATTTTCTCACATATATGTTTAGCCCCATTATCATTTTCACTTATTCACAACTCATGGCCTCACAAGTATTTTCCTTTCACAATCCATAGTACAACTCTCGACCTCACCAATATTTTCATTTACATCCCTTACGACCACACTCATGATTTCACTCTCATCAACACTAACAACTTCTTCAATATCACTCATAGAAATATCACTCTCCGAAGGCTCCACATATATAATATTATTCACACTAATAACAAATAACTTTTTCTCCACGGAATGTAATTTCTCAGCAATATTAGATCTCACACTACTCGCACTCCTCTACAAATACAACTCATCCTCATAGGCTTGATGTGGCGTTAAAGGAATAAGTTTGATGATTTTTCCACTATACCTGAATTTATACCGATTCCTATCTATATCATATAATATTTTATTAAATTTATACCAAAGACTGCCTAATAAAATATTGGTGAAACTCATAGGAACCACGTCACACACCACTTGGTCAACATATAAGATGCTTACAACACAACTTAAGTTAGACAAAAAAGAATTAATCTTTCGCACGAGATGCTATATCAACACTAAAGTATGTAGTATGGTCGTTAGCAGGGGGAGTCATAAAAATTTAGCTAGTATTTACCTTGTGGAAAAATTTAGATTGCCATTACTACCCATTGACAGACCTTATAAGTGGATAAGTGATTTTAGAGAGGTCAATGTTGCTAAATTGGTTATGGTAAGTTTTGCAATTGGAACACTACTAATTTGAATACTCTCTATCTTAGTCAACCTCTCTATTGTAGTGTTCATGTTTTTCATCATCTTAGTGAACTTCTTATACAAGACCTCAATTTTAGAATGCAATCTCAATTTATCATTTGCCATCTCAAAGCTCAACAATCTCAACACCCAAAACATTCCATTTTCACACGTAAAAACTACCAAACATGCTCCCCAAGTAAGTCTAGCTTCCTTAATTCACAAGGAACCAACAAACTTATCCTTATCACACGCCCAAATAGCCTTGCACAATAAGGAATCAATTTGTTTCTCTTATCTCACAAGTTAACTCACACCACAAGGTTACTTGCACACTAAATTTACCCTAAACACTAAGGAAAACTTAATTCAACAAGAACCAAACACACTAATTATGAAAGTCAAATATGATTTTAAGGTTGATTATGCTCAACTTGTAAGAATTAATCAAGAAATAAGATTTGATTTTATGAGCTATTAAGATCATACGAATCAGATATGTGTTTATCAAGAATCGAAACTAAAATATCAGAAAACAGATTCAAGATATAATTTTTTTTAAAAAAATTTAATTGAAGGCACCAAGAACAATGAAGAAATATTCTAACGAAACTAATAACACAAGATAAAAAATAAAGAAAACAAACCTGAAATACCAAAATCGAACTTGATTATAAACTTGAGTAACTAAAGAACTTCATTACGTAACTAAAGTTTGGGCTAGAATTTGGGGCTCGATATGTGCACATACAACATTTGTCAATAATTTAGGGTTCGATATATGCACATAAAGCCTTTGTCAATCTACTATCGACTCCGACTCGCCAAGTACTATGAAATCCATTTATTATGGGTCTCGTAACTCTTCATGGATTAAAATTTATGACTATTTGAAATTTGATTTGCAATTGGAAAATTCTCGTTCACTGAAACTGATTTTTTTTGGAATTTTTGACTCTAATGACTCAAGAACACAAAGAACATGCACGATAAGAGAAAAACTTATCAAAATTAAAAGCAAAAAACTGAAACATAACAACAAGACCCTAGAATCGAAACAAGACAAGAAAAAAAGACCAAAACCGAAACAACACAAGGAAAAAGATTTAAAAACACAAGAAACAAAGGTAAAGATAAATAATCTGTTAAACCAACCAAAGCTCTCTGATACCAACTGAAGGAAATCACTATATAATTGATTCCTAAGCAATCATACGTAATTGAGTGAACCCCAAGAACATCAAATTATGATTTTATAGGAACAAAACTCTTTCCAATATCATATTGAACCCTCAAAGAACCTACCCTTGAAAACTCTTTCCAAATCATTGAAAGAAACCTTGCTTGCAAAAAGACGCCACAAAGAATGCAACCCCTTTGATAAGTCGGATGTTTAATTTAATGAAAAAGAGAAATTCAATCTCTCTCACACTTGTGCTCACGGTAAAAAGCTTATTTTTAAAGTCTGAAATCTGAAAAATTATAAGCTAAATGCGCCTTTAAATAGGCTATTGTAAAATCATAAGTTAACTTAAACATGAAAAGCTATTTAATATAAAGTTCTTAAAAGAAATCATATTTGAACTAATAAAAATTAATCATAAGCTAAATAAGACTTAAATTTCGTGCATGGGCTTTAAAATAACATTAAAGTTCAACCTAATACTTAAACATAACATAGAATTAAAACATAATATATAAAACTCTAGGGATAATTACGATTGTGCGTTTGACTAAGTGTAGGCACTGCATTTTTGCATGTAAGACCCGATGATGAGTCTCATTTGGAGGCACTACCTTTTAAGTCGCGGGAGCCGCGGGAAACGGACGTCGGAAGGGAAAAAGTCTTTTTTGTTGGATTCGCTGGAGTAGCTTCGGGTTCGCTTGTTGGACCTCCGTTTTAAAACACACCCTTAGCCCACTAAACACACACCAAGCCCATCTCACCCAAGCCCAATCCAAAAAATAATTAAAACATTTAAAATACATGTCACAAATTAAATTAAATTGAATTAAAGCTAATTAAATTAAATTAAAATACAATTAAATCAAATTAAAAACTAATATTTAATTAAAATCTAATACCAAAATTAAAATAAATCACTTCCTAATTTAAAATATTTACTCACCTAATTAACAAATTAAATGCCTAAATAAAACAAATGTCATGCCTAATTAAAGTCAATCAAATATATAACCTTCCTAAACAAACAAATCATGTTCCCAATTAATTGATTTTTCTTTCCTTTTCAATCCATACAAACCCCTAACCCTAGCTTGTCACTATATAAACAACAACAAATTGCAACCCTATTCCTCTCCCAACTACAAGGGTCTCTCGGCCAAACAAATGGCAAAACACAAAGTAAACCCTAAAACCTAGACACACACTCGCATAAACCAACTCCCAAAGACACTACAGACCCTATATTAATAAACGTACAAACAAACAAAGAAGATAAGCTTTCACAGGCCACCGCATCAGCCCTCACATATAGCCTCTCTGCCCTCAAACGTCCACACGTCCCATACGCCCATAAACTGCATGCCTTCAACGCCCCCTAGAGTCACGCCAACAACCACATGCCTTCACACCCTGCACACGCCAACAGCCACCAGCCCTCAGTAGCACTTAGCACTCACGTAAGCCACAACAACATGTAACAACAAGCCCCCTCAACAACATCCCTTCCCCACTCTACAGCAGCCAACACAGCCCTAAAATTGTCGAGAAACCCCCCACTGAAACATCCCTCTAAAACCACCGAACTGCATCCCAGACAGCCCCCCTAACACCACTGAAAACTGCCCCCAAACCAGTCCAAACCAACCCAAAAACAGTGAACAAATCACCCTAAAACAGTCCAGAAAACTGCAGTGAAGAAACAGCAGTAAACAGTGAAGAAACATCAGCGAAACATTGGAAAACAGCAGCCCGATCAGTGAAAACAACGAGGAAAGACGCAAACCAGTGAACCAGAAAAGTTACGGAGCTTTAGCCCTTCCAATCACCGTGTAACGCGAGTCCGATAGTCGACGTAAAAGGTTAGACCTGAGGGCACCTTTCTCATTAGTTTATATTCATCTTTTAATTGTTTATGGAATTGTATTCGCATGAGAGTCGTTGTATAATGTGGTTGTGGCCCTTGAATGAATGAAAATGTGTCGCCTCTTGTGGTATATAGGATGGAAACCCGGACATAAATTTTATAGCCGATTCCGAATAGACGGTAGTATGATATGTACTCGGGATACAACTCCACGTACCACTTGAGTATACAGCACATACTTTATTTCACGTTGCTTTGATTTGTCTATTATTCGTTATTTAATTTCTGCATGTTATTTGTTTATGTAATGATGAGATAAAGCGCATGGGCTTAGTAAGT
Source organism: Zanthoxylum bungeanum (assembly GCA_019454045.1). Lineage (NCBI taxonomy): Eukaryota > Viridiplantae > Streptophyta > Magnoliopsida > Sapindales > Rutaceae > Zanthoxylum > Zanthoxylum bungeanum. The sequence goes on along the minus strand of SKCR01008045.1, from coordinate 13,786 downwards.
GCGATTAAAGGTCCTCTATTTTGAGAGGTTAAAACCCTTTACCACGATGCTTTGCCGCGACGGATAATGTATATTCGATTGGATGTGAGATATGTTCAATCGGATACACGAAGTCCGATATCGTTGTATTTACTTTTTATATATGTATTGTGTTGTTTGCGCATGGGCTTAGTAAGTGCGATTAAAAGTCCTCTATTTTGAGAGGTTAAAATCCTTTACCACGATGCTTTACCGCGCCGGATGATGTGTATTCGGTTGAATGTGAGATATGTCCAATCGGGTATACGAAGTCCGATATTGTTGTCCTTATTTCTTAAATGCATCGTGTTATTAGCGTATGGGCTTAGTAAGTGCGATTAAAGGTCCTCTATTTTGAGAGGTTAAAATCCTTTACCACAATGCTTTGCCGCGCCGGATGATGTATATTCGGTTGAATGTGAGATGTGTTCAATCGGGTATACGAAGTCCGATATTGTTGTTTCTTTTATTTCTTATATGCATTGTGTTATTAGCACATGGGCTTAGTAAGTACGATTAAAGGTCCTCAATTTCGAGGGGTTAAAATCATTTACCACGATGTTTTACCGCGCCGGATGATGTATATTCGGTTGAATGTGAGATATGATCGAAACATGTTCATGATCGAAACATGTTCATGAAATTGTCGTGTGCTATTGCATGTTTGCCGTTATGATGATTACTTTCATGCATGTGAACTTAAAAGTAGAATACTCCTTGGAAATAAATGTTGTTTAGGCTTGGTTGAATTATTGTACAAATCATTTCATTACAAGTGGCATAAGTAAGGGACCATTCCGAACCCAACGGTTTGAGGTCTTCCCTTACGAGGGGTGAGTGCGGCCTTAAATCTCATTTTCCCGGTTCACACCGGGTGGCGACTCCATTATTCTTCGGTTTAGTCTCCCGCGGGCTACTCCGTACTCCTAACCGGGCCGCGAGCCCGGAACAGTATGTGTCGCCCGATTCCTGTGTCCTACAGTCTGGCGACTCCACTGGGGATAGAGAATCGGCCCCGAAATAATATCTTGTAATATTATAATTTGTGCTTGAATTAACCGTGTCTACTGTGAGTTAAAAGGGGTTTAATCAAAGGCATATTGTTTAGGCTGGGTAATGGTTTGGTGTATTCCTTCACTCACTACCTTTCTAGAAGGAAAAGCTGTGAAGGCACCTAGATAATCATCTACTTGTAGCCTATTGTGACAGACTAATCTGGAGGACTTGTTGCTTATTCCTGTCACCAAGCGATAAAAGCCTAAGAGGCTTGGGTACTTGAGAGAGCCTCGCTCCACCCTCCCTCTGGGGAATCTGCAACAAGAAATCCATTTGACAGTTAGTCACACGCTATGACTTGTTGGCACGTACTTTAGGGTATAAAAAAGGTTCACTTGGTCGCTCGAACCCTTGAGTGGGGAGACCTATTTGTGGGAATTCCTTCGCCAGCGAGAGTCTTTGTCTATACTCCCACGAACCCACGCGTAGACCGGTGTTGTATGGCCTATAGCAACTATTTCCTTGTGTTTGTGGACCATCCTCATTTGGATGCAGTTGGACTTTTTGTCAGAAATGCGAACTTGTTGGGCCATTTAAACTAGGGCGAGTTCGTATCCTATGACAATTAGGCCCAAAGCTTCTGAAATGTTGGTGGGCCACTCTGTAGAACTTATTGATTTATGCTTGAATTATCTTGTTATGTTTGTGTTTTGGACCATCGTTATTTGGATCCAGTTGGACCTTTTGTCAAGAGATGTGAACTTGTTGGGCCATTTAAACTGGGACGAGTTCGTGTCATTTGACAGTTGGGCCAAAGGCTTCTAAAATGCCGATGGGCCATTTTATGTATAGGCCTTTTATCATTTGAAGTTATTTGGTTATGTTATCGCAAAGTGTAAACCTGTTGGGCCATTTCAATTGGGATAAGTTTGCACCACGCAATAATATGATTGAACACTTTAAAATGATAATGGGCCAATTAGTGCAAATTCTTTTATAAGCTTATTTATTCCATACATCGCATACATGACATGCACTAATGCATACACGCATCATGATAACCCATTGTGTTCTAAAAAGCCATCATAGATACCCGTTGGGTTGGGGGAAGACCTGTCAGAAGACCATCAGCCAACATGAGTGAGTCAGCCAACGAGGGATCCCGCCTGGATCAATTGGAGACCAAAGTAACATGAATTATTGAGATATTGCACGTTCTGAATAATGTTGTGGCCAGTTTGACCGTACTCTGTATAGCCGATAACAGAGAGATGAACAATCAGAATGGAAAAACCTTCGGGGAACCTTTGGAGACCAAACTCCCTCATTCTGAGATCGTCCCTATCAGGGACATGCAATTCTCCAATTTAGGTAGACCTTTGTCAAAGGTATTTGAAGAGCTGAAAAGGCAAGGATTCCTAAGTCCCTTGAAACCTAAACCACTTCCAAACCCTGTACCACGCTACCTTAAGCTAAACCTTTACTGTCACTACCACCGACAAAGAGGCCACGAAACTGACAAATGCTCCCGCCTTAGGCATGAGATCCAGGACCTCATCGACTCCCATAAAATACCCAACCCGGAAAAAGAACTAGCCAACACACACAGAAAACCTCCACCTACCCACATTATTGACTCCGGCCTACCCGACAATCTTGTCTTCCAAACCCACAACTACCAAACTTCTTGCACGGGGATACGGGGCAACAGTGGTAAAAGTGGAATAAAGCAGATGAAGGATCTTTGGGAAAACTTCTCAGACAGTGATGAGACGGAGGTTGCAAAAGGGAGAAGTGAATGGGAAGAAGAACTACTGTACCTGGAGAAATTGATGGTCTAAGGAAATAAGAAAGCAAGGGAAAATAAAGTTGCAATTTATGGAGATGTTTGTCTCCCATATCTTATTCAGTTGTGATCCAGCATTTATTAATAGAGACATTGATTTTGTCTATTTGTTCGAACCTTTTCTTAATGATAATAAAGATGTTCATTTCGTTAACTTGCCTGAGTCTCTGCAACATGAGTATATTTGACAAAGTATTCGACCTTGGTACTATGATACTCAGCGATATTTCGAACCCGGTGAATTTTTTGAAGAAGCAAGCAGAACAAACAAGATAGCCGTTCAGTAATGGGAAATTGGGCAGTGAGGCTGTCAGATTTAGAGGAGAATGAGTTCACCGAGCTGATCGACGTGGACAGATTGAACAGTACTTTACTTGAGGAAGAAAAGACCGAGCAGTCACCAAGGGAATTGGCGGAAGACCTAACCCGACGGGATAAGAAACACATGCATGCATGCATACACGTAACCCATTTTGCATTCCTTTTGTGTTTGTTTTGTTTTGTTTTGTTTTGTTTTGTGTTCACAGGTTTTGAAGAAGAAAAGAGAAAGCGGCAAAGACAAGCCATCCAGAAATAGGGAAAGCACATTATCAGATTCGGGTAATAATCCTAGGGCTGAGGCCCCATTGGTGACAGAGGCGGGTAGTAATCTGAGGGTTGAGTCCCACATTGGTGCTAGTTTTGGGGAGGAGTCCCAGGGATGAGGCCCATATGAGTTTGAGTTTCGGGAATGGATCTCAGGGGCGAAGCCCACATTATCAGAAAATGACGGAAGAATTCTGTGGAATGAGTGAAAAAAAAAGACAGATGAATCTTTGATAGTTAGACATATGTCCGGTGATGACATTATTTTCTGTAGGAAGAAGTCTTAGAAACGATAAGTACGAGACATGCTCTCGTCCGGTATTCTGAATGGATTGATCTCAGTTGGACTCATGAGCACTTGATTACGGGATCTCAACAGTGGAAACCTGAGTGGTTGGCAAGATGACTAGCCGAAGGGATGATGGATCGGTGAATGACCGTTTGCCTGGATGTCCACCATGGTTTACTTATGCTACGATATATGATATGGTTGGGAACAAAGAAAGTCTCTGAAAAGAAAAGAAAAATAGACCGCCTATAACCGATAAGCGTGTGAAGCTACCCATTGGCGAGTATTAGGACCACCATGAGGAGAAATGCTACCTTAAAGGGTAGGTGTGTCAAAGAAAAAGAAAAAAAAGAGAAAAAAAAAAAAAAAAAAAAGAGAAAAAAAAAAAGAAGAAAAAGAAAAGAAAAGAAAAGAAAGAGACAAGAAAAGAGAAGAAGACCATATCATGTTGAGTATGACAAAGTAATCACAGAGTGTGATCAAGACATCCAGTTTGGTTAGACCCACCGATCCGATTCTCCGAAACGAAATCATTGAGTTAGTTCACTTAAGGAATAAACTGCGAAAGAGCCTTGGCACACACACTAGGAGTCTAGTTCAGATCACCTATTCAGAGGATCGGAGTTGAGTGTATCAAGTACTTTGAAGGTTCTCAGGTTTCGATGCGAAAGAATTCGTTGAAGACGAAAATATGTCTCGCTATCAGGATTATCTCATGAGAGGTAATTTAATATGTTGAAATGAAATTTTAGCATCAACATTAGTCTTGCCGGGTATGTCACTCTTGGGGCGAAGCCCACATTATCATTACTAGTCTTGCCGGGTATGGCACTCTGGGGGTTGAGGCCCGCGCCTTTATCAGTACCAGTCTTGCCGAGTATGACACTCTGAGGGCGAGGCCCACATCTTTATCAGAATCAGTCTTGTCGGGTACGGCACTCTGGGGGGCGGGCGACTGTAGGCACTGCATTTTTGCTTGTAAGACCCGATGATGAGTCTCATTTGGAGGCACTACCTTTTAAGTCGCGGGAGCCGCGGGAAACGGACGTCGGATGGGAAAAAGTCTTTTGGTTGGATTCGCTGGAGTAGCTTCGGGTTCGCTTGTTGGACCTCCGTTTTTTAAAACACACCCTTAGCCCACTAAACACACACCAAGCCCATCTCACTCAAGCCCAATCCAAAAAATAATTAAAACATTTAAAATACATGTCACAAATTAAATTAAATTGAATTAAGCTAATTAAATTAAATTAAAATACAATTAAATCAAATTAAAACTAATATTTAATAAAATCTAATACCAAAATTACAATAAATCACTTCCTAATTTAAATATTTACTCACCTAATTATCAAATAAATGCCTAAATAAAACAAATGTCATGCCTAATTAAAGTCAATCAAATATATAACCTTCCTAAACAAACAAATCATGTCCCCAATTAATTGATTTTTCTTTCCTTTTCAATCCATGCAAACCCATAACCCTAGCTTGTCACTATAAAACAACAACAAATTGCAACCCTATTCCTCTCCCAACTACAAGGCTCTCTCGGCCAAACAAATGACAAACAAAATGAACCCTAAACTAACACACACCATAAACCAACTCCCAAAGACACACTACAGACCCTATATTAATAAACGCACAACAAACAAAGAAGATAAGCTTTCACAGGCAATCGCATCAGCCCTCACATATAGCCTCTCTGCCCTCAAACATCCACACGTCCCATACGCCCATAAACTGCATGCCTTCAACGCCCCCTAGAGTCACGCCAACAGCCACATGCCTTCACACCCTGCACACGCCAACAGCCACATTCCTTCACACCATATGGTTCCTCTTCAAGACCAGTAGGTTGGATATATCCTGAACCTTCATCTGGTTCAGTCGACCGGGGACATCCCTCATGGACTCATGTCAAGTCAAGTTATAGACATGGACTACACATGTCGTATGACTTATATCCTGAACCTTCATCTGGTTCAGTCGACCGGGGACATCCCCCATGGACTCATGTCGATTCAAGTTATAGACATGGACTACACATGTCGTATGACTTATATCCTGAACCTTCATCTGGTTCAATCGACTGGGGACATCCCTCATGGACTCATGTCGAGTCAAGTTATAGACATGGACTACACATGTCGTATGACTTATATCCTGAACCTTCATCCGATTCAGTCGACCGGGGACATCACTCATGGACTCATGTCGAGTTAAGTTATGGACATGGACTACACATGTCGTATGACTTATATCCTGAACCTTCATCTGGTTCAGTCGACCGGGGACATCCTCCATGAACTCATGTCGAGTCAAGTTATAGACATGGACTACACATGTCGTATGACTTATATCCTGAACCTTCATCTGGTTCAGTCCACCGGGGACATCCCCCATGGACTCATGTCGAGTCAAGTTATAGACACGGACTACACATGTCGTATGACTTATATCCTGAACCTTCATCCGGTTCAGTCGACCGGGGACATCCCTCATGGACTAATGTCGAGTCAAGTTATAGACATGGACTACACATGTCGTATGACTTATATCCCGAACCTTCATCTGGTTCAGTCGACTGGGGACATCCATCATGGACTCATGTCGAGTCAAGTTATAGACATGGATTACACATGTCGTATGACTTATATCTTGAACCTTCATCCGGTTCAGTCGACCGGGGACATCCCTCATGGACTCATTTCGAGTCAAGTTATAGACATGGACTACACATGTCGTATGACTTATATCCTGAACCTTCATCTGGTTCAGTCGACCGGGGACATCCCTCACGGACTCATGTCGAGTCAAGTTATAGACATGGACTACACATGTCGTATGACTTATATCCTGAACCTTCATCTGGTTTAGTCGACCGGGGACATCCTTCATGGACTCATGTCGAGTCAAGTTATAGACATGGACTACACATGTTGTATGACTTATATCCTGAACCTTCATCTGGTTCAGTCGACCGGGGACATCCCTCATGGACTCATGTCGAGTCAAGTTATAGACATGGACTACATATGTCGTATGACTTATATACTGAACCATCATCTGGTTCAGTTGACCGGGGACATCCCTCATGGACTCATGTCGAGTCAAGTTATAGACATGGACTACACATGTTGTATGACTTATATCCTGAACCTTCATCTGGTTCAGTCGACCGGGGACATCCCTCATGGACTCATGTCGAGTCAAGTTATAGACATGGACTACACATGTAGTATGACTTATATCCTGAACCTTCATCCGGTTCAGTCGACCGGGGACATCCCCATGGACTCATGTCGAGTCAAGTTATAGACATGGACTACACATGTCGTATGACTTATATCCTGAACCTTCATCCGGTTCAGTCGACCGGGGACATCCCTCATGGACTCATGTTGAGTCAAGTTATAGACATGGACTACACATGTCGTATGACTTATATCCTGAACCTTCATCTGGTTCAGTCGACCGATGACATCCCTCATAGACTCATGTCATGTCAAGTTATAGACATGGACTACACATGTCGTATGACTTATCTTGAACCTTCATATGGTTCAGTCGACCGGGGACATCCCCCATAGACTCATGTAGAGTCGAGTTTATTATCTCAACCATCATCTGGTTCGGTCGACTGGATTCTTCCCCGATGGCTCTGGTAGAGTCAAGTTCATTATCCTGACCATCATCTGGTTCGGTAGACTGAATACTTCCCCAATGGCTCATGTAGAGTCAAGTTCATAACTTGACATTCGTCTGGTTCAATCAATAGGCAGCATCAACGCTCGAGTACACCTACATACTATTGCATCGTTCCAGGCAACACACGCGTCAAGTACTCTCCAAGCCAATGACTCATTGACTTAAAGAGTATGGGACAAACTGTACTGGCCAAATTTGGGCCCAAGGCCAACCACCAAGCCCAAGCCCATTAGTGAGTCCGGCCCGAAAGCAAAATATCAAACCAAGAGGCCTCATAGACCGAAGCCCATTGTCATCAAGAGAACTAAACAGACACCAGTTACCAGATCAAGAGAAAACCTAAACTCATAAACGTCATCATAAAGTCGACAATTTCTAGAGATAAACAACAATCATAATATCGTCAGTTACCAGACATAAATCATCCATTAAGTCACCAGTTACAATGACTCCAACGGGCAGAAGAAGAGAGACCCCACATCAGGGGGCCTATAAAAGAGAAGAGCCAAGACATAGAGGAGAGAGAGATGACAGAGAACCACTTCTTACTACTCGAGAAGTCATAAAACCATGCCCTCATGGCAACCAAATAGAGATTAAGGTATTACTTCAAACCTTATTCCTCACACTGTCATTTTTATTCAGACTACTGACTTGAGCGTCGGAGTGCCCCCGGCACCCACCACACCGGTGGGCAGTCAACTTCCGCTCACTCTACCTTTGTCTTACAGGATCGCTAGTGCCCACAACCTACAAATTCTGATTGTGGACCTCGGGCGAAAACCAGCATCCACAGTTCATAAAATAGTTGCTTTTAAACTGCAAGAAACTCTTCGGAAGAGTTTCCATAATCATAGTCACCTGGCTCCGCTCGTCAATACAAGCTCCATGGGTTTCAACAGTGTTGAGATAGGTCATCATCCTCAAGACATGCTCTCAGACAGATGTCTCATCCTTCATCCTAGCAGTCATCGTTAAGACCATGGCCTCATGATGTTGATGCTCTGAAGGCTGCCCAAACATGCCCTGTAATGACTATCATCTGAGATGTTGAAGCCATAGGTTTATGCTTTGCAGCAATAACCTCAGACATCCATGCTAGCAAGTAGCAGCGGGCTTTCTGTTGGATAATATGACCCATAGCGTCACTATTTGCCAATCATTGTGTGTTGTAGCAATTAACTATGTAATAAGGAAATTGCACTCTCATCATTTGTGATTAGATCACCATAGATATATAAATGAAGAGAGGTCCCTATGATTAGTTCCTGGATTGAGATGATATGAGACAGTATCAGTCCACGAAGGATTAATCATTAAATATCCCTAGCCGTAGTATTATCGAGACTGGACATCGATAATGCGGAATAGGCTAGTATTGCACTTGTGCGCGTTGTGAGGGCACAACGACATAGTTCTCATATATATAAGTATTGGATACTTATGCAAGTGCGATAGGAGGTCGTGTTTCACCGATGGTACGGGAAACAGCTTCGCTCTGGATAGACCCCTCGGAATCCCATTGGTATTATGACGATGTGTCTATGGGAGGCCGAAATCAAGTAGGTGTGTATAGTCTTAACCTGAGACTACATCGCTAATGCTTACGACAATCGATATACTTTAGTTGAGGTCGTCTAGGACTGTAACTGGTTCTGTGTACGCCAATGCCGGTTATATTGAGAATCGTAGTGTATTGGATGTGATGTCAAGACGGAAGTGTCACTCCAGTCATAATGGAGATGATGTCACGCAGGATACGGTATTAGTGCTCTTAAGTGATGCGCATCCAATCGTGATATTATGACCAGGTCATGAATATCCGATTATAGAGACTAGTTACCAGACATCCGATTGTGTTTCGGACGGGGCAGACACTTATCCAGCCCCAGCCCTAGCGCGTGACTATCTGATACTGGACCGATATGCACAATACATTAGTATACTACGCTTGATACAGATCTTAATATTCTTAATGGATATGTCCGGAGAATTGGGTAGACTTGGTGCTTTGCTAGGAGTCGACCTTGTCTCGTAAATCGGTAGAACGTAGTACTTGGTACGTACGTGATTCGGACACTCCGACGACCGTATTTACTGCCATTATCCGGAGATCTCATGGGTCGCTTCCCGATAATCCACCGATGACGCACAACTCGCACTCTGAATAATCTGAGATTATACAGAAGAGAGAGAAAATTAATCTAGGATTAATAACGGAGATATTTTATCCGGGATAAAATGTCGTCTAAAGAGAGAGAACGATTATTCGGAATTAATCGATGTATTAATATATTCGATATATTGAACGAAATTAGATTTCGACGCGGAATTAAAATTAGATTTTAATTCGGGCAAACGTTTAATTTAGAATTAATTCGTTAGCGACGTAAATAATAATTTCGGTAGCGCCGCAATTATTCGATTGAATTAACGTCGCGACGTAAGCTCGGTATTTCGGAATATCGAACCCGAACGCGTGAGTGCACGTGGGCCCACTTTCATTTGGAAACGTGTGGGGCCCACATGACACATGTCATTCTAATGCATTGCATGTAGATTGTGTACATTGCACTCAATGTCATTGCATGGAGTTTGAGTGTTTGACACTCTAAGCCATTACATGCTTTGTGTCATAATTTTATTATTAATTTAATAAATTTAATGGCATAAATATAAATTGATTTTTGGTAAATCATTTTAATTCAACACAACACACATTTTTTCTCTCTCAAAATGCTCTCTTCTCTCACGCCCAAATGGGGCAAACTGCTCACTGTTTTTCATCACAAAAACCGTGAACAATAGGGAAGCAAGAGTGGATTTTCATGGTGAAAATTCAAGTGCTAGCACACTTACAAGTCTTGCGAAGGTGGTAGGGAGGTTCGACCATGAGACGGGATCCATCCAACGAAGCTAGGAGCTCCATTTCTTCACTCAATTTTCTGTTTTTGTAGGCAGTGGGCTGCTGCAGTGGGCTTACAAAGGCAGTGCGTTTTTGGGCTTGAATCGTCTCCAAATCGACATAACCAATCAATGTGAGTATTCCGCTACCTCCGTTGATGTGTTCACACATAATTTCATGTCTTGATTTGATCTTGGGACCTTAGATAATTACCAACAATGGCATCATGAGCTAATGTTGCAAGCATGAAATTTGTAGGGTTTAAAATTTGGGTAAATGTGATTTGAGCATGATTTGAATAAATTGCTTGTTTGAGTATGTTTATAACATGTTTAAATTCATTTTGGTTGGACTAATTTGATGAAAAATGATTTGGAATTATTTTCCCCAAATATTATGCCATGGCCGAATGTGTGATGAATTTTGGGATCTTGGATTTTTTCATTTTAATTCATTGGATGAGTTATAATGATAAAGGATGATGTTAATTTGAAGTGAATTTGATTGAATTTTGAGTTGAACAAAAATCCCCAATTTGCTTCACCTTGGCCGAATATAATAGCCCTTTAATGTCTTGGTAATTTTGATTTTATGAACATTGGATGTATATGAAATCATTCGGGATGTTAATACGTTGTCGATTGTGTAATTAATCGGATTAAATTCAAATCGGACAAAATAACCTTCCTTGGCCGAGAGCATTGAAGCATGTAGATGGGTTTGATTTTTCAATTTGTGTGTTGGACATATGATAATGAATCTAGCATGATTAATTGGACTAATATGGTGTTTTAGAAATGTTGATTTAGTTGATTGATCATGTAATACACTTTGGTATTAAATTGGGAAAATGGATTTTTTGAATTTAATTATTTGGGCCTAATTTTGGAAATTGGATTTAAATGTTGTATTTGGGCCTATTGGGCTTGATTTATCAAGTTTGGTTTAGGCCAAATGGATTGGATCCAATGGGCCCAAAACCTTGACCATAAAGCCCAAATGCGACTTAATGAACCTTTAAAGTTCAATTGGGCCTAATGGCCAAGATTGATTTATGGGCTTATGGGGTAAATCCCGGATTGGACTTTGGTTATCGGTTTGACCCGAGTTGACCAAAAGTCCACGCCTTAAGAAATCAATCAAAAGCCCATTGGACTTTAATTGAATTGACGTTGGACGTTAATCGGTCTTTGAGACGCGTTACGATTAGATTTGGAATTTAAATCGTAAAAGGTTTATTAAATAAAAGTGTAATATTTAATTTGGAATTGAATAGTGAATTAGTATTAAATACATGTTAAATTAGATTTAATGATGTAGTTTAATTTAATTCATGAATTCGTACTTTAAGTACTTATTCGCAAAAACGAGTTTGACTCGAACAAAATCAAATCGTTTTTGAACATTGGATGATCACTTAATTATCAGATTAATTAATTTGATTAGATTGATTGATAGCATGCTTATGTGTGTGAATACGTGGTTGTGTTGAATGAATAATGTATATCGGATGGATATTAGTCGGGTGGGCAATTTTAGAAATTGTTGTAATAAATTCGATTTATTAAATTGGACCTGCGTGTCCAGCCTTATCACCTTCTTTCTCTTTGTATTCTCTTCTCACCTATTCCCCTCTATGTATATGAGGTTCTTTAGAAGTGTAGTGTAACGGGTAGAAGTAGTACAAGTGCTAGCTTGAGTGAGAAAGGGAGAGATATGATCTAGGATCATGTGTTAAGTATCCATCCGCATATCATTATTATTTTTTTCATACTCGCTTTTATATGTATTTAGAATGCATGTTTAAGGTGTATATGATGATGAGACCTTAACAAAGATAATTAAATTGGTAGCCAATTTGCACGCGAAAAACCCTCATCAAATATCATGCGTTTTTTCCTTCCATTGAGTGATTCTTACTCAAGATCCTAGATTGGCAGGGGTTGTTGGCCAAAGTCAAGCCCTTGTCCTTCGAAGATGTGTTTTAATCACGAGGCTTTGTTCCATATTGGTGTCTTGTCCAAGTTGTGGTTTGTTGGCCAAAGTCAAGACCACTTCTTGTCCACGACATTGATTACGAAGCTTCCATGTCAATGGGTCCGCGCTTGACTGGGATCATTAGGTTTGTTGTGCCAAAGCCAAGGCCTAGTTGATCAGAGGAAAAAGGTTAGGGTATATATTGGATATATAGGCATATATAAGATATATGTTTAGGACTTGGATGTCCACCTACTGGATCTAGGAGTTGGATTAGATCCAATTGATCTTAGAGATCTACCTAGTTAATTATCATACAATTTGTTGGCCAAAGTCAAGATTGTGTGATATTTAACGGGATCCTAGCCCACTAGGAAACACGGTTTCCCGAGTACTCGACAGAGGGTTAGAGGCTCGACGAAAATAGTGGGAGGCAAGTATTGAATTTGCAACATTCGTTCGAATACTCGCTAAACACGCTCATTTTATTTTACTCGTCAAAAGTATTAGTTGGACTAATATTTTATGTTGTTTTTAAATTAAATATATAGTTGGACTATATACAACTCATTCAATATATAGTTGATTTTATAATTTGATTATAGTAATCAATATAATTGAATTAAAATGATAGTTGATTTTATAAATGGATATAGTAATCAATATTAAAATTATAGTTGATTAAATAAATTGGATTATTGTAATCATTATAATAAATAGTACCTTATTAATTGATTAAATAGTTGGACTATTAAAATCAAGAAAGAATTGAAAAGTTGAATATTTAAAATATATAATCATTGGATTAAATGCTTTAAATGATTTAATTTTCATATTGGAAACAAATAATAGGTTAATTTATTTGATAAAATAACTTATTATGACTAAGCCCATAATTAAGCAAATAGTAGAGCATAAAGTCTTTGGAAGATTTATGTGATGATGACTTAGTGCTTAATTAATATACTTACAATAAACCTATCTTTAGATTTAAAAAAAAAAATATTAAAATTGCAATTAATAATTCTTGGAGAATTAATTGACCATTCTAGTGGAGAAAAGTCAAAGTTTGCAATTGGGCATGTAGCAAAGGTGCACATCATTTCGATATTCTAAAACCCAAGGCTTGGCCAAAGGTTTGTGAAATATTGAAAAGGTAATTGACATATCCCAAAGTGACTACCATTTGGATATGGAAGACACGAAGGAATTAAAGATGGGGAGAGGCTCTAACTTTAAAAATATTTGTCAAAGTTATGTTTACTACTAGTATTAAAATTGGATTTTAATACTTAGTGTGGTACATAATACATATATGTATTGACGTTCAGAATCCGCTGTGAGCTGGATACTGGCTTCAAGCCGAGATTTCTCTGCGAATTGGAAACGGGACGAAAGTCGTTGTTTCGACCGTAGATACCTAAGTTTAGGAACTACCCTTAGGGTATGTACTTAA
>SKCR01008044.1:0-24151 GCA_019454045.1 Zanthoxylum bungeanum | reverse complement strand
ATTTATTGTTTTGGGGGGTTTTTTAATGAATTAATTTCGCAGGCCTTAATTAATAAAAATTAGATAACTGGTACTGTCCATTTTTGTAATAATCCCTTGTTATGTTTGACAATAATTACTAGTTTAAAATTGTTGATTATGTTCTTGTACTAGTGTCAGAAAACCATGTACTATGATTTAATGAAATTTCGCTAATAATATAGAGATTTCCTTTTGTGATTTATCAGTGGCAACCTTGTTGTGAAGAGGCAATCGCTGCTTCCACGAGTTCTTTCAGTGACGGAAGGAGCAGCTGTTTGTAGGAAGCCTTTTAAACCTCCCTGCCTTAATGGCTATGACAGTGGGAATGAGCAGCTTGCTCGTCGTCTTTCGGCTCGCAAACGGTTTGTTCCCTGGGGTTCTTCAAAACCAGTGTTGGTTGCAATAACCAACCGGTTAGACGTACCGAGGACTGTTGAGAGAGATCTTGTGGAGGAAAATTTCACTTTGCCACCTGGAGTTGATCCTTTGGTGTTGTGGCAACCTGAGGAATCTGAGAATGATGGTGATAATTTAGTGCCAATAACAGTGGATCCATTGCTTGTTCGTTTCCTTCGATCTCATCAGAGGTATTCCTGAAGATATAAATTCAAAATTGGTTTGTCAATTCTTGATACATGCATGTTAGTCAGTTAGTGGTTCTATATGATTTTCAATGATGTAAACATAAATGGAATTTTTGTATTGAGAATGCATTCACCAATTTGAACATATTATGTTGGTATGATCATTCTTAAATCTAAACTTCTATTGTTGGAGCCTTTGACGGTTATTGGTACAGTAACAATATCTGTAAAGGTAGAGATTTGAGGTTTGAGTCTATATTATTAGATAAAACAGAACAAGCTGTAGTACATCAATTATTTATTTCGTGTTTCATTTAGCTATGCTTTTCTGTAACTGATATGAATTTCTTTTACGATGTCATGCAGAGAAGGTGTTCAGTTCATGTTTGAATGTGTTACAGGGTTATTGAGTGTTGCCAATATACATGGATGCATTCTTGCTGATGATATGGGGTAAACAGCTCATCTTTTGTGTGTGAATCCTGTCATATCAAGTTTTTAGGTTCTTTTTTTATATTTCCTGTTAAGTTATTTTACTGTTTTGGTCCTGTCTTGAAGGTTATTATTGTTCTTGCATTTGCAGGTTGGGAAAGACACTGCAGTCAATCACTCTACTGTATACTCTTCTACGTCAAGGTTTTGATGGAAAGCCAATTGTTAAAAAGGCCATCATTGTCACACCAACCAGTCTTGTAAGTAATTGGGAGGCTGAAATCAAAAAGTGGGTCGGAGGAAGAGTTCAACTTATAGCTCTCTGTGAAAGCACTAGAGATGATGCTGTCTCTGGAATTGATAGTTTCACAAGTCCCTGCAGCTCTCTACAGGTAAAATTTTGCTTATATGTCTGGTAATTTTCTGGATATATACACTAATTTATTTACCCGCACAGGTACTGATAGTTTCATATGAAACATTTCGGATGCATTCATCAAAATTTAGCCGCAGTGAGTCTTGTGACCTTCTTATATGTGATGAGGCACACAGGCTGAAAAATGACCAGACGTTAACAAATCGAGTATGACATGCAAATCCTTACTTTCATATTTGTAAATATTCTTCTTTTTTTGGTACCTGATATTAGTTATAAACACTTCTGCGTCAGGCATTGGCTGCTCTCTCATGCAAACGTCGAGTTTTGTTGTCTGGAACTCCAATGCAGGTAATAGGCATTTCTTAAAATGACTCTTTTTGCTTATGATAGTAAGTTCCTTTATGCATTCTGGATTTGCTTCTTTATATGGACCCTTGCAGAATGATCTAGAAGAGTTCTATGCCATGGTTAACTTTACTAATCCAGGAATCCTGGGCGATGCTGTATATTTTCGCCGTTATTATGAGGTTAGCTGCTGCTTTATATTTGAAACACTATTTATTGGGGTGGGAGGGAGAAGAGGCACAGTTCACTGGGTAATGGGCAGTTGCTATAACCATTTCCATTCTAATTATTTTATTAAACTGAATCCGTCCTATGTGGCAGGGATACTCTGTGCTATAGATTGCTGAGATAGAGCAGTAAAGAATAAAGTACTGATAAACAATGATAGGTGTTTTCCATGTTGCATAATATCGTGATTTATTGTGAAATCCATCTCCACATTTTATCATATCATTTGAGGCATATCCCTCTACCCACTAAACAGAGCTTTACTGGTAGTATCCTATAATAGACCCATCAGTCAATATATTTTTCCATAATTTTTCATGATATGGAATTTAGGAGTGTCTTCAGCAGACATATTTTGTTTTTGGTGTAAATGTGCTATCAGCGGTTAAATTATTTATAACTTTTCTGTCCATTTTTTTTAAAATTTCTATTTCACTCTGTTGACATATCTCTTTTTTATAAATGAACTGTGATTACAATTATAAAGACACCAATTATCTGTGGAAGAGAACCTACTGCAACTGAAGAAGAGAAGAAGCTAGGTATTGAGCGCTCTGCAGAGCTAAGTGCAAAAGTGAATCAGGTGATTTTATTTTTTAACTCTCTTAATATGATTTTATGATGGTTCCTTCATAACAGAAAACTACTTCTTATTTAGACGAACTGATTGGTTACTTGTATTGCTTCAATTGTTTCTCATAGGGTGGGTAAATTAACCAACTGAACCGAACCGAAAATCTACGTTTGGTTCAGTTTTTCGTTTTAATGTTCGGTTCGTGTTTGCATTAAACTGATTGGTTGGTTCGGTTCGGTTCGAATCGTGAACCGGACCCATGAACTGATCGGTTTGGGGGTTGATTCTTCTAAAAAAACCGGTTCGATTTCGAACTGAACCGAATCAAAACCGAACCGAACCAAATCGGTTCGGTTTGGTTTGATTTGTTTAGTTCTGATCGGTTCCTAATTTCTTGAACCTATCGGTTTTCGTTTTGGTTCGGTTCGATTTGAAACCGAACCGAACCGAACCGACCTTTGCCCATCCGTAGTTTTTCACATTAGACTTATAGTTATCTGTTTGCAGTTCATATTGAGGAGGACAAATGCATTGCTGTCAAATCACTTGCCACCAAAGGTACATTTCTCTTGGCCAAAAACTCACTTTTTGTAGTTGCTTAATATTTAGTGTAACATTTCATTTCTATTAGTAGATTATATGTTGGTTATTCTACAAAAGTGTGTGTAGTGTGGTTTACGTAGAGATAGTTTCTTGGTGCTCCAGCGAGTTTTTGTGGCTGGATTTAATGTCCTTAGTTCAGTTGTCTTTTGGAAGGCTAAGTGACTTGGATACTTTGCTTGTTGCTAAAACAGATCTCCTGAAGGTGGTTTTTGTAAAGCACTCATTAATGTCAGAATCACTACCCAAATTCTAGTCATTATTTTCTTGGCCTCTCATGCCAAACTCAAATTTATTCCTCCTAATATTTGCATGCTTTGCTTTCTTCAATGTAAGATTTCTTAATATTACAAACTAAAAAAAGGTTAGACCAGTCTTTTCTTTTGTGGCTTTTTTTAAACCATAATGATCTATTCATACCATAAGGGAATTCCACGATTGAGTACTCGTAAAGAGTAAAAGTGGTTTGAGAAAATGGCTTAATCATTTCTATTGCGTGTCTGAAATTATTGGTTTAGATCAAAATATGAGGACTTTCATTTGACTTTTTAATTCTATTGTGCGAATCTCTTTTTGATTTATCTCACGCTATCTTGAATTTAAGTTCTGCCACTTCTAATTCTTTGTTTCACCTGTAGATAGTTGAAGTCGTTTGCTGCAAGTTGACTCCTCTCCAGTCAGAGCTATATAACCACTTTATACACTCCAAAAATGTTAGTTTCATTCTTGTTTAGTTACCATGCTTGATCAGAAAAGTTCATTTACATAGGCACTTTATCCATACAGCTTTTGTGTTGTTTTTGAACACAGGTTAAACAGGCTATTTCTGAAGAAACCAAGAAATCCAAGATTTTGGCTTATATCACAGCTCTTAAGAAGCTCTGTAATCATCCTAAGGTAATAAAACATATGAGAAAAATTCAATTTCTTTAGATTATTTTTCTTGATTTCTTATTTTGTGGAAAAACTTGTGAATTAGTTGTTGCTGTTTTTGCATTAGATAAATGTATTAGACTTTTATCTCCTAAGCAGATTTTATGTTAATTATTATCAATGAGATCTTTCATTGGTACAATTTTTAATTTTTTTCTCAAAATTAAACTCCAGCTTGGTCAAAGTTTCCAATTATTGGACTTCATTTGAGGCTTTGGTCATCCTCTGTTTCTAGATGTTATGTAAAGAGAGGTTATCACTGAGAATTGTTGATAAATAATCTGCCAACTCAGTCTCAGGCATAGACAGTGCTGATCTGGAACTGCTGTGATCTATCAAGGCTGTACTTGGTCTAATTAATAAATTGAATTTCCACATATGTTGACACTAGTACACTTCATTTTCAGTTCTATGAATCAATTTGTTATGAAAATGAACGTATTAACACTGTGAAGGTTTTTATATTGTGAAGATGATGTACTTGTGCCTTTGATGCATTGACTTGCTTTTTCTAGTTTTGCTACCGTTTCCATCCTTTGAATTAGTTTCTTTTCTTTTATAAGGTTCAGAAACACATCCATTGTCATACAGTCTGATTCTCAGTGAAGACATTTTGTCTATGCAGCTTATCTATGATACTATAAAAAATGGAAGTGCAGGAACTACAGGATTTGAGGACTGTATACGCTTTTTCCCTCTGGAGATGTTTGCTGGAAGGTAAGAATTTGTTTTTGAGTATGTGTGTGTATATTTAGTGTATATAATCCCATAGGTCATCACTTCTTTCCCTTGTTATTGTTAGATCTGGATCATGGACTGGAGGTGATGGGGCTTGGGTTGAACTTTCTGGAAAAATGCATGTCTTAGCCCGGTTACTGGCCCATCTACGTCAGAGAACTGATGACCGAATTGTTCTTGTATCAAATTATACTCAGGTGATGTTACATAGTAATTCTGGCTTAAGTCGTTCAGCCTTGTGAAATGTGGAAGTAGATTATACTTGTTATTCACGATATGACTGAATATGCTAGTGGTTTCCCCATCTATAGTCAGTATCTAGTTCCGAAAACTTTGCCACCCAGCAATACCTTTCATCATTTTAATGCTGTTGAGACTCTGAACCCCTTGTATAGCAGGGAAGCTTTACTATTTTACTTTCTGAAAATTTTATTCATTTCTTGATTTGTGTAATAAGGATTTTTTCTTGAAGCAATCTAAAAACAATGGATATTGTAAATGGGTAATTTTCTGTTTTCTAAATGAATTTTTTTTTTATTTTAACTTGCTTACGGCTACACAAGAACAAACTGAATTCAATGTATGAAGTGTTTAATAAGACACTCTTCTTTATGATAGATATCAGATGCAATTTATTTATTTTTCAAGTAAATCTTACTGTTATGTATCAGACACTGGATCTTTTTGCTCAATTGTGTCGTGAAAGAAGGTATCCATACTTGAGACTGGACGGAACCACATCAATCAGCAAAAGACAGAAATTAGTGAATCGCTTTAATGACCTATCAAAGGTACAAACTTTTATTATTTTGGGAATTAGGCTGTTTTATGTTCTTCGTGTTTGTTGGGAATCTAGCCTTTTTACCAATACCTACAGTTTGATTCAATCATTTGCAGGATGAGTTTGTATTTCTTTTAAGCAGCAAGGCTGGCGGCTGTGGTCTCAATTTAATTGGTGGTAATCGACTTGTGTTGTTTGATCCTGATTGGAATCCTGCCAATGATAAACAGGTAATTACTTCACACCAAACCTTATAAAACTAATAGGAAGCCAAGTAGAAAGTCATCATGTGGATCTCCTATATCATAATATTCTGATTGCTTGCACATCTTGTTTAACTTATAATTAGGCTGCTGCAAGAGTTTGGAGGGATGGACAAAAGAAAAGGGTATTCATCTACAGGTTTCTGAGTACTGGAACCATTGAAGAAAAGGTTTTAATGTGGCAACAACAGAGTTAAATCAAACTGTTTGCCATCTCTTCTGCTCTGAATTTGCAAGATATTTGACGTTCCAATGTGCAATTTTCTCAGATCATTCAAGTATAAATGGTACATATGTTTTCTTAGGTGTACCAGCGTCAAATGTCTAAGGAAGGGCTTCAAAAAGTTATTCAGCAGGAGCAAACAGATAGCTCCGTAACTCAGGTTCTTTATTAGCTGTTTTCCTCATGATCTCTGTTTGGAATTTGAAATAAAATGAATAAGATATATAAAGTATTTAAATTGCAGGGAAACTTTCTTTCAACAGAAGATTTGCGTGACCTGTTTACATTTCCCGAGAACGTGAGGTATTTTGTGTCCCTGAAGTTGAAATTGTCGTTGTATGCATTAAACAAATGTCATTTGTAGCTGGTAAAATATTGAGGTGATTGGAAAAATTATGATGTTACAAAAACTGTGGTTGAATTTTTGCGTACCATGAATAATTGAATAAGCATCTTGTTTTTAGTGAGTGAACAACATAGGGCTTTAGTTCTTGCTATAGAGTGGTAACTCTAGGCTAGGATTATAGAAGGATCAAGCAAGCCAAAAGTTTTCATAGTTAACTGTGGAAATGATTTGGTATGTTTTTACCAGTGCAGTTGCAGACATATTTACAGTTGAAGCATATTTGGCCTACGATTTTGTGACTTCAAATTACCATTGTCAATAGAGGGTTTAAAAAGGACAATCTGCATATGTGAATGAGTCAAATTTACCCTTTTGAAATATTGTTTAAACTGAAACATCTATTTATTTTTCTTCCTTGCTGGTTATATACAAGTTCAAGTCATTTTATTGCTTTTGGCTACGTTGGTGCTGTACTTTCACAGCTAAAAGATAAAATATTAATACGACATGCTGGTACATTTTAGATTGCAAACCATTTTTGATGCAACATAGTCTGCTGAGTTCCCTTATTTATTCTGCTGAGTGCCCTTATTTTTTCCTGCCAGTCTGTTAGCAGCAAAAAGAAACCACCATTTGGAGGTTACACTTTGATATTATCCAGAACTTTAAGCCTCACTCCAAATGGTGTGGCCCTTACTATAAATGGTGTACCATCCATAATTAATGAATATTTTGGCTTACTTTTTGACAAAAATCTTATCTGTTCCGAGGATCAAATCTCTAGTATAACAAAATTTCATTGCAATTCTGCCTTCATGTATAACATTTAGTTTAAACTGTGTATGTAGGTCTGAAATTCATGAAAATATGAATTGCAACCGTTGCCAGAATTGTGAAGATGAACCTGAGAGCATTGGAGAGGGAGATGAAAACAAACCAGCAAATGCTAACTATCAGTCTGATCAAGAAGTTTCCGACATAGGTGGTTTTGCAGGACTTGCTGGATGTTTGCACAAGTTGAAGAGCTCAGAGAAACAGGTTGACTACCATTCTATTGTTTTGCCGCCAGATTTTTTTTCCTTTGTTTTTTATATCAATTTTCTCCTCTTCCAAATTGTTTCAGCTAGGAACTCCCATGGAAGAAGATTTAAATAGCTGGGGGCATCATTTTTACTTCACGTCTGTGCCTGATTCAATACTTCAAGCTTCAGCTGGCGATGAGGTTTGTCATTAGTTTCAAATTCCATATTTACTTTGATTTTTCTTTTTTCAAAAGAAAAGAGTTCAAGAATATAAGTTGCTTATAAAACTAAATTCCGCATTGCCAAATCTTCTAGGTTCAATAATGTCGTATCTAAATCATCTAGCTTCACTAGAATACATAGAGCTTTATAAAATACAGAAAAACTCAGTGAAGCATCTCCTCAGTCTGACGTGTGTGCTGAAAGTGAACGGTTTACACTCAGCTTCTTCTTCTTCATTTCTTCATTTTTGCATCTTATTTTGCATCAAAAGTCAGCTTCTTCTTCTTCATTTCTTCATTTTTGCTTCTTATTTTTCATCAAAAATCAGCTTCTTCTTATTCTTTCTTCTTCATTTCTTCAGCACGTCGCGTTAGCGCTTGGCGGCTTGAGTGAAACACATAACCCGTCAGAGGCGGATGCCTCGATGCGCCAACGTCGCGAGGCGTGGCGCCTCTAGCTTTTTTTAAACAATGGTTCCATAGAAACATAACAATAGGGAATCAAGTTTTCAACATGCGCATTAAAAGCACAATCATGTTCCATAAAGTGAAAGCCTTTCCATGCATAGTAGAGTGGTAGAACAAGGGGATTCTCCATACATGATTATTTAGGAAGAGAGAAACCTCTTTTTTAAGGTATTTCTTGAAATAGGTTCTTGCGGACCAATGGCTTACCTTAACTCAAAATCTGACGGGTTCATTCTAAAACTAAACAGTTGGGATCGGCTTCACCATCTTATTGGGATCATATTCCTGAAAAACAAGGTTTTTGTTGCTAACATTAATATGTTTGTGAAGAATCAACTTTCCTGTATTCATGAACTGATATTTCCATCATCATATATGTAACAAAACTACAATATATCATGTCAATTACATACATGTTTGTTTTCATATACGTTACTCAAATTTTAAGAAATTTTTCAGGTCACATTTGTTTTTACAAACCAAGTAGATGGGAAGCTCGTGCCAGTTGAATCAAAGATAAGCCCGAAGATACAAGCAACAGAAGCAAATAAGAACCAGACTAATCTCCGGCCAAAGTTGGACCTGAAGTCCAAGTTATTATCTCAGCATCATAAGCTACAAAAATCTGTTTCTTCACTTCGAAAGTTCAACAAAAGTCTCATTATGTGCCTCTTCCCAGCCGAAATCAATGAGAACTTCTGTAAAAGGTGCAACAACGCCTAAACTCTCTCTTGGAAATCAATTACCATTGAAAAGATTATCTTCTGATAATGTAGAACATGATGATGACTTCGAGTAAAGTCTTTACTCCATTGAAAGTAATTTCAAATGAAAGTGCTTTCTGCAAAACATTTAGAAGCCTTTTTTAGTTCGCTAAAGCTCTTGACGGCGATTTACTAGAAAAGTAGTGTTTTTTCGATCAAGGGTTTATCTAATACTGAAGTTGTTGGCTCCCACCGACCATTCTAAGGACTACGTAAGAATACAGTTAAATGGTTTAATGTATATTCCCAGGTGAAATTCTGATCTCCACTGAAAACAAATTGATGATAAGAGATTATAGTGAAATTCTAATATTCTTATTTTTTAAACGGACGCAAGTATGAGAACATTTATTCTGATTTGGCCTTGAAATAGCAAATTATTACAGAATAAATCTCTCTGAGGCTGGGCCAGTAGCGACAACCAACTAGATGGTGGTGGAGCGTAGAAGATTTTCTCGGTTGGTTGGTCTTGCTCAAAACGGTCATTACTAAGAATTGTTGATCAGCTGCAAGCGGCTTTCAAAAAGCACCTTTCGGTCGTGCTTTAATCATCAAATCTATCGCTTGAAAAGCAGATACAAGACTGTTTGATTTATATAACGAGAGATTTCTTTTTCGAAACCAAACTTTATCGATCAGCTACCCATAAGACGAGCGGTGATTCTCCCACCTCCGACAGCCCGCCGTCCGCCTCTCCAAATTTCAAAAATATCCTTTTCTTTAACAAAAATCCCCTCTCCAAATATTATGTATACTTATTTCATTTTATTAATTATTTTTTTTATTTTTTTATTTTATAATTTTATAATTT
Source organism: Zanthoxylum bungeanum (assembly GCA_019454045.1). NCBI lineage: Eukaryota > Viridiplantae > Streptophyta > Magnoliopsida > Sapindales > Rutaceae > Zanthoxylum > Zanthoxylum bungeanum. The sequence continues at coordinate 14,418 of SKCR01008044.1, read as the reverse complement.
TTTATTTTTGCTCTTTATATGTCAATTCTTTTTTATTTGTTTAATAAAATTTACAAATTTCATATTTATTGTTATTTATTTTATTTTCATTTTTTCATTTAATTTTTGTGATTCTTTTTTAATTTATTTAACACTACTTAGTATAATAAAAACGTTCTTATGTATACTAGAAAAATATATATTTAAAAGAAGAGTACAAATAATAATATAGAAATTTATACTTAAAAATATAAAAACACAAATTCTAATTTATGTTGCCTCCAAAGTCTTTTCCTAGCACACTTGATGATATATTCAATACATCGTACCATAATTGATTACGTATCTTTTAACGAGTGGCCCATTCTTTAGTTTCGTACGATAAATATTCCCATCACCGTATTGAGGATGAGTGGTACATGATAATGAAGGTGTAAGAAAACTTGCACAAAGTGTCTGTCAACATGAGCAATAACTATTTCTTGACGCTCTTGCTCTGAAACTGCAGAGGACCTTAATGGTAAGTGAGTATAATAACTCCAAACATTCTCACCAAATATATGCAATACAAGATTGTACCTCGATGCGATGACAATTTCTAAACTTATTGAGTCCATCCAATGTACCTCTGGTGCCGACGACTGAAAGAAATGCAGTAAATATAATATATTGTCTGCCCATTCGTTTGATGGATAAAGTCGATCATATAAATCCATATTTTGTTGAATCTCTTCAATAAGGTCGTATCGTATTTGACCCCAACCTTCTTCACTATACCTGATTAATGCAGCTATTGCTCAAAATCCACAATGACCATCAACTTGAACATCACTATGGGAAATATAACGTTGATATGCCACAAATAATTTCTTAATATAGGTATCACAGATCGGTGGAACTGGAGACTAATCATGGGTCGATCGGTTCCCACTCTCTCGAGTCGTTACAGTCGGTTGAGTGATCCTAGATCCTGAAGTGGATGCATATCCATAAAAAGGTATGCAACGTCCGCTTTGCTCATCTCTGCTTGTAGGTCAACCTCTATGTTCAGTGTTGTACGAAAAGACTCGAATTATGCTTTGAGATGGATCCGCCATATCGAAAAACTTGTCTATTATATACTCTCGCATACATAAATCCATCCCACATAATATACCTCAACAACGTTTGACGTCATGTTAGGCCATGTTCCATCATAATTGAACTCATGCACGTGTATAGATAACCTCCTCCAATGTACGACAATAATTTGTATCAGAATTGGAATGGAAATGTGAAGGTAATATGTAATATCGTGCACACATGACAATCCATATATTATTTTGAATGAACATTTGCGCATGTCGGCTAGTTAATAAATAGCTCTAGACTTTTAGGATGAATCTAAAGAATATCTGTAATTTCATTGGTGTACGGACTTGTAAGGTAACCATAAAGGCAATTTTTCTTATTTAATTGATCCAAATCATATTGAATAGAAGTTAGACACCTCGTTTAGCTTATTTATTTGTGAAAATAGCATTGTAAATGCTTTTGATTCCCGTAATATTTGACAAGTCTTTTTCTTTTAAAATACTAAGAATTTCACAAGGTGCGGTGTTGTTGGCCATGTCAAGCACAAATTATTTCTCTAATGGTTTTAGCCTATACGGATACTCATGGCCATCAAGATATTTTGCTACTTGATGGTTATGAAAATCACATGTAACCTTTAATCCCCACATAACACCGTTGGGAGGTATTGATATACCTAGCAATTGAAATGAGCATTCACATTTTTTAGTCCTTATATTCCTTATTATGGATTGACCATCAACAAGATATCGTGGCAATTTATACTTTCCTCATCTTTCACAGATAATAAGGCACTTTGGCAGTTTGCCGCCTTTTAAATTCGTAAAATTTTTTATCACTACCACAATACTATTTTCTACACCAACTCTTTTCGCCCAATTTATCATATCTTCTTTACTTTCAAAAATCTATATATAAAAAAAGATAACGAAGATGTATAAATAATAAATATGCATAATTTCTCTGTTTTAAAATTAAATAATGAATATACATAATACAACGATAAGAACTAACCTAGTCTGTAGTAAATTATGTTATATAATCGTGACTATTGTTGGAGATGCTCTCCCCACTTAAAACATCATTCTTACATGATCAACTATCTGAAAATGAGCCCAAGCTGTAGTTATCCATTATGTTTACTAAGATGATAACTCTATTATAAAAAGAGAGAATGATATGCTAAAAGGGAAAGAGAAAATGAGAGGAGAGAGATTCAAATGATATTATCTTCAAACTTGGAAACTACCTTTTTATATAAGAAGTAAACACAAATAAAACAAATAATTTTTAATAAAGTAAAAGTAGATATGGATACTGATTTATGAATTAAATAAGACAAACAATTTTTAATAAAGCAAATATAAAATCGGAATCAGAATCAACATTACTTTTAATGAAGTGAATTTTTTTTTTTAATAAAGTAAAAGTATATATGGATACTGATTTACGAAAGTAAATAAGACAAACAACTTTTAATAAAGTAAAAATAAAATTAGAATCAGAATCAACACGACTTTTAATAAAATAAATTTCTCTACTTCAAAATAAATAAAAAATATGCATAAAAAATATATTAGATTTATTAAACAAATAGGCTATCAAAAAATAAAATATCTATTATATATAAGTAGTGTTAAATAAATTAATACAGATTAAAAAATTAAATGAATAAATGAACACAAAATAAATAACAATAAATAAAAAATTTATAATATTTATTAAATAAATAAAAAAGAATAGATATATGAAGAATAAAAAATATAAATTTAACAAAAAAATTATAAAATAAAAATTTTAATTAATAAAATGAAATAAATATATATATTATTTGTAAATTAGTATATATGTTATTTGTAAATTAGTATGTATGTATGTATGTATGTATGTATATTGTGTGTGTGTGTGTATATTGATTTGGAGAATAAGTGGTATTATTTTATAAAGAGGGAAATATTTTTATAATTTGGGGAGGACGGGGGAAATGATTTTGTAAGTCATCCAAATTTATCATTTCATAAGTAACATATCTTAGATGAAAAAATTTGAGAAAAAAAAATTGAAAAACATAATATTTTTCTTTAAAAATTTGAGAGAAGCTACAATGCCCGCCCACTTTAAGGTCTTGCCTACCCGTATAATCAGTATTATTATAAAAACTTTAATAATCAAAGGTTAAAAAATTGTATTAGTTGCTCTAAATAACATGCTTTGGCCACACAAGGCTTAACAATGTTAATCATTTGCTTCTCATGACAAAACACAATTAATTTATTACTGAAATGAGTGAAGTATTACTATATGTCAATCACTAAGTGACAAATCCAAGTAATATGAGATGTCAAACTTAACATGTGCATAAACACCAAGCTTCCTCCTATATATAAATCTACACAAAAAAAAAAAAAATCTTATCCAATGCATAAGATTTCTACTGTAAATAAAATCTAGAAAAGATTATAATGTACATAGTTTTACCCCGATATATATATATATATATATATATATATATATATATATATATATATTTTATAAAGAAATTTTCAGGGTTCAAATTCATGACCATACACATAACATGACATTCACATAAATCGACACATCTATTTATAATTTAACACTGTAAATAAAGAGCTAGCTAACATAAACTTGTAACACATCTAATCAATAGCTAGTTTTGCATTTGTCCATGGTTTGCATGGACCCAAGAATCTCATTTTCTAATGACTTTGCTGACACACAAAATCAAAAAAATAACTATAGGGAATCACTAGGGTTTGCAGACTTTGAATTCTCTGTTAGGAATTACAACATGATACCGGCTGATGAGATTTTCTTCAAGGGCATGTTGGCGCCTTTGAAAGAAAATTATGGCAATTGATCACGATTTTATTACTGTACGTAAGTGTACGTATCACTCAAGTAATATATTGATAAAAAGTCAGACATCAAATCCACATGAAGTTATTATTAATCCTATTAATAATAAAACTAGATCTAACTTAACTAAAACTAAACAATTGATTTAGGAGAGAGTTAAATAATCTAAAGAAATAAAAGTAGAAAATTAAAATTACATTAGAAAACCTTATAAGAATGAGAATTTAGGGTTGTAATTTCACTTAAACATGAGAACAAGATTTACGTACTTTTTATCCAATTGAGCAATCAATATGGATTATTGACCTATAATGCTAATGTATCTCCAAGCCTCTGTCGATGACCAGGTAGAAACGCTTAACTAAATTCAATTACGTATATTTCTATGATGATTAAGTTAAGTTAAACTCATTAAAAATAAGTTATAATATTAATTACGCATGCTCTATAGATATATTCATATCATGTACGAAAATCTATTCATTAAGAATTATGATCACACACTATTATTCTAATGGCTAAATCCAAATTCTCTTTTTCAAGTTCTTAAGGATTTACCAAAACTATCCTATTGGCTAGACAATAAAACATATTACACATAGAGAATAATAAATAACCCAAGCAACACTTAAAAGAATAGAAAAATGAAAATTAAATTAAATAATACTCAAGATTCATTACAATCATAGACTAATGAATTAGTTAAATATAATTGTCATTAGGCTCAAACTATCCATTATAACAAAAACAAGAACTCTTAAATATGAAACTAGAAGAGGATCTTATGCTTCAATCTTCAGTCTGGGTTAATGTTTTATTCTTTCCTTATTCGGGGTATTTTTTTTCTGCTCTTGAGTCTCCAAAGTATCTCTTTTTTAAGGTTTGGACAGACTTGTGCTTGTATAGAGGTTATTAGGAGCTTTTCTTCTTAAGAAATTCAAGTTCTAAGGAAAATACAAATTTAAGGTCTATTGGCATGCCAACAAGGTCCCATTGGCGACCAATAAAATGTAGAGAGTAACAAGCTAAAATCAGGTCCCATTGGCGCGCCAATGAGATTCCGTTGGCTCGCCAATGGGAGACAGATTATTCCTAATATTTTCTAGCTCATTTTTTACCATGATAAAGTTCGGTTAAGTCTTCAACATAAACTATAAAGTTTTTAATTGAGTCTTCTTTCTAACACAACTTGAATCACCACATTTGGATATCGTATGAAAACGTTATGACCAAAATACTACAGGTTGCGCAAATCAGGAGGCCATTGGTGCAAAACACCTTGATTTGTCGATGTTTCAAACTCGTGTCTTTCCACATGTATCCTATCCTACAAAAACACAAAGAACTTCTCAAAACGCATAAAACTTGTAGTAACCCATAAAATTATAAAATATAGGGGCAGTAATTTTAAATATATTTACCGCTCATCATCAACTAGATGAGGAAAATCACGATGTTACATGAGGAATAACTTGCTAGTGATGATAAATATAGAGATGCATAGCCAAGAGTTCCAATGATTAGAGAGTGGTGGAGGCTGAAAAGTGGTCACATTATATCAAAAAGAGATGACAGAAATGATTGTTCTTCCCGTTATGAAGGACACTGTTGAAGAGAAGAAGTTTGGGTTTGTTAATGAGGAAGGATCAGTTGGCAAGACAATTTAGATAAAATGATATGTTTTGGCATTGAAAAAGAAATGAGAAGCCCAATAAGCTCTTTTGTCTGCGGGCTCGAATCCAATTTTATCATACGGTTTTATTTATTGAGGAAGCCCCACCTTTTGCACTAAAGAGAGGGTTCCTATGCCAATAACAATTGGTTCATGGAACAAAACCTACAATAGGCCCCTTCAGAAATATTTTCATTTTTGACACACCATTGATTAATCTTCACATGTTCACAAACTTTGCTTCTGGTGTGTGTATTGGATCGTAATTTGTGTAATTTGATTTGTTAAACTTCTGATTAAATGAGGGTTCAACTGAAGAGATGTTGGGAAGTGCGTCCTGCAATACTTGTGAGCAAACCAAAAAGTCCTCTCTACAATTGAGAACTTTCTTAGATTAGAGATGCATTGACCGAATATAAAGAGAATATGTTCTCCTGATAAATATCAAAAGTAGCATATTGTTGACGGACGATTTTCGTCCAAGGGGCAGTTTCGGGATAACTCCTCCGAGACAACCTTCCCTCACCCTTTAATTTATTTGGTTATGGGAAGACCAAAGGCAAATTTAATAAAAGGTGGGAAAAACACACATATTGACAAGATAGCTTTAACGTGGTTAAGCGGAGTGAATCCAACTTACGTACACGGGCACAAAATGATGGGGTTGTTTTATTTACAAAACTGACTCGACCGACCTGTTTTGAGCAAAGTCTAAACATGGCCGAGCAGTTGGAAGAGTGTTACAAGTTGTATTTTTTTTTGTTACAAGTTTTATGTCTAAAAGACCCAAACTCTACAAATGAATCTACTCCCTTTATATACTCGGGAAATACACACTGTTCATCTAACTTTGTGACGTTTCCCGCGCGGTCACCGATTGATTGATGGACTCTCTGAACTAAGAATATCTTTTCCGAAAGTAAGCCCTGCCACCTGACGGCCAGTCACATTACTCTGCTTTCTCCACTGTCACACTAAAAAATAATGACGACAGCCTGTAAAGTGCTTCTAAAATGATAACACATTTTGGTGGGAAAATCCTACAACTCTTATCCCGTGTTGGTCTTCAAGAGATCGGTCAAGTGGTTTGCTGAGCTTCTTAAACTGTTTCCGTTCTGACTTGAAAATGTCCGAGCTCATCCGCTGGTTCCAGGTGATAAGGGCAAAACAAAAAGAGCCTCAGGTAAAGTGTGGTCGGCCTCGGCCCTATCATAGCAGGCCTCTAAGATCTGAACCAAATTGCATCTCCTGGTCGGTCATACTCATGAAAATCGGATGAGGTGATTTTTCCTCTCTGCCCTTACCAATCTGTATAAAAGACTTTGCAGTAGAAATCTCCATCAACATCTGTCCCCTAGTTATCGGTTCCAACGAGTATACGAGTCGGTGTCGGGAACTACAAGAAATCTGAAGTGAGTCTAAATAACAAACTGGTGGCCCGACTCATAAACAAAACAAAGAGCTTCCTCGGGCTTCTTCTAAGCCATCCTCGGTTATCTTCATGTGTTCGGTTCGGAGAATGTTTATGCTTTTTCCCACTACCTTCCCAATCGAGCCAAATTCCTCTTTTACCCTTACGATAGCCGCCCCTCGAAAATCGTAAGCCACCATACCTTCATAAATGCCATCAAATCAACCTTTAAGGTTTACCCGATCGTGCCACTTGTTGAAAGCTTGTGGTCTTCCCGCCAAAACTTAAATCAATCGGCCGTTCCCGAGATAGCCAAAAGGTCTTTCAATCTCAGCCGCTTATCCCAAAAGTCGATCAGATGGAGCTCAAAGACGACACGCGGCGCACATCCGAAAATTTTCTTGATCCAACGGCCATAAACATATCGTGCTGACTATAAAAGTGCCGAGCAAAGCTCATTTCTTCCCTTTACGAAACCCATAACTCTCAAATTGCAAAAGCTACCTTACTTGTGAGACTAGCAGACTTTCAACCGTTCAGACCAACTACTGATTATTTTTCCAAACCAAGTAAGTTTTCACCCGGCCCTCTCTCTTTACTTGTGGTGCTTGACCGTTGTTGTTTAGTGTTATCTGATTTTCTTCTTATTGTTTCCTATTCTTATCATTCTCTTGGCATGCTTATATCCTCATTTTGTATGGCAAATCTTATTTCAAATTTGGTGTGGGATGTGTGGTACTTGTATTCTCTGGTTGTAGGATGGGTGCTGGAGTGTGATGCATGTGTTTCGGGTTTTTGGATTTTTGTGTTTGGTTGTATGTGTTTAGGGAGAGAATTGTTGTTTGTGGCTATTGCTAGGGCATTTAGAGACTGCGTTCTTAGGTTCCCGGTAGTTAAAATAACTCTCAAACTTGTGATGTCAAAACCCGAACACTGACCTTCTTATACTTCATGGAAACAGCTAAGCATGTTTGACGCAGAATCTTTTTCGGCTAAACTCACGGAACCTCAACCTCCTCGCACTGCAGAAACTTCCTCAAGCTCGAGGGGGTCCAACGTAGAGGATTTGGATACTACCCCTACCCCTTCTCAAGAACGAAACGACACTTACCACCATAGAATTTCTCAGAGAGATCCTGAATCAGGAGAACTGGATTGCTCGGCTTTGGACATGAACCGGCCTTCCACCTTTACGGGGGATGCCTTTTGTGTGCTTCGACAGCAGTACGAGATCCCAATCGGCATAGTTCTAGATGTCCCTAGCTCAATCGATCGTGCAAGCCAGTCAGACGAAGGCTCAATCTCCATTCTTCATTCCTTTTTTGAATGCTATCTTCGACTGCCCATTCAACCATACTTTGTTGGGATGTTGGCCAGGATGGAGATTGCCCCATGCCAATTAAACTTAAATAGCTGGAGAATTCTGACCGGCTTGCACGTGATCTGACACCGAGCAGGCCTCGGAGAACCGACTTTTGAAGAGTTGAAGAGACTCTACCAACTGAATGCCAACCCAAAAACACACCACAGTTGGTATTACTTCTCTTAGTATGCCGATACCTCTGCCTTCATCAAAGACTTTCCCCAAACCAACAAAAACTTTAAAGACCTATGGTTCTGGGCTATAGGCGACTGGGGGCGGACCTTGTATGTATGCTCGGATATGACTGAAGTACCTGATATCTTCAGGGCGGGAGGTTAGGACCCGATGTTTCAATTTCTCTTTCTTTATCATCTTTCATGCCAAGCCCGCTCATAGTTACTTTCTGTCGATTCTCTCTTAGTGATTGCTCAGTTCCTTTTAGTCTCATTGCTCACGTTTTCGATAAATCCCTTATTTGCGGGGTGGTTGACTGGTCGCCCCTAGACTTGGCTCAGCTTTCTATTCTCCGCTTCTTGCACTAGGTCAAAGTAGATCATGTGACGTGACGTTCCAAAACTGCTGATGATGAGGCCTCGAACCTGGGACTCATCCCCAAGACTGATGATGATGTGGGCCTCGCCCCCAAACTAATAATGATATGGTCCTCGACCCTGAACTGATACTGATGTGGGCCTCGCCCCCAAACTGATACTGATGTAGGCCTCGCCCCGAACTCGTACTGATGTGCGCTTTGCCCCAAACTAGTACTGATGTGGGCCTCGCCCCAAACTGGTACTGATGTTGATGTGTCTCCATACCCGGAGTGCCATACCCGGCAAAACTGATACTGATGTTGATGTGTCTACGTACCCGAAGTGTCATACCCCGTAAAACTGATACTGATATGGGCCTCGACCTTGGGGCACATCCCCGAAACTGGTATGGATGCTGATATGGGCCCCGCCACCTGGACTCATCCCCAAAACTGATACTAACAATGTGATGGTTCATACTGTACTGCCTCTCGCGAGATAATCCTGATAGCTAAACATATTTTCGTCTTCAACGGATGCTTCGCGTCGAAACCAAAGAACCTTCAAAGTATTTAATACACTCAGATCCGATCGTTTGAATGAGTGATCTGAACTAGACTCCTAGTGTGTGTGTGTCAAGGCTCTTTCGCAGCTTAATATTTAAGTAAGCCAACCTGATGATTTTGTCTCGGAGAATCGGATTAATGGGTCTAACCAACCTAGACGGCTGGATCACACTATGTGATTACTTCGTTATACTCAACATGATATGGTCTTTTTTTTTCTCTTGTCTCTTTCTTTTTTTCTTTTCATTTTGAACTTTCTTTTTTCTTTTCTTTTCTTTCTCTTTTTTTTGTTGACACACCTACCATTTAAGGTAGCATTTCTCCTCACTGTGGTCATAATACTCGCCCATGGGTAGCTTCACGCTTATCGGTTATAGACAGTCTATTTTTTTTTTCTTTTCATTGTAGAGACTTTTTTTTTTTATTTCCAACCATATCATATATCGTAGCATAAGTAAACCAGGATGGACATCTAGGCAAATGGTCATTCACTGATCCGCCATCTCTTCAACTAGTCATATTGCCGACTACTCAAGCCTCTACTGCTAAGATCCTGTAATTAAGTGCTCGCGAGGCTAGCCGAGATCAACCACTCAGAGTACTGGATGAGAGCACATCTCACGCTTATCGTTTCTAAGGTTTCACCTTAAAGCAAACATTTTCATCATCGGACTAATACTTTAACTATTAAGGAAAAACTCGAATAAGTAGGCAAAATCAATGTCTTTATTATCAAAAATTCAGGATCACAATTGAATAAGATCAGGAAAACAAGCATCTCCATAATTTACAACTTCGTCTTCCTTTGTCTTCTTGCTTTCTTCGAACATTAGATTCTCCAACTGCAGTAGTTCTTTTTCCCATTTACTTCCCCTTTTTGCCTGTCCGAGAAGTTTTCCCAGAAATCCCCCATCTGCTCTATTTCATCTTCACTACTGTTGTTCCATATCCCCATGCGAGAAGTTTTGTGGTTATGAGTTTGGAGGACAATACTGTCAGGTAGGCCGGAGTTGATCATGTAGGTAGGTGGTGGGTTTACGTGTGTGTTGGGTTGCTCTTTTTACGGGTCAGGTATTTTATGGGCATCAATGAGGTCTTGGATTTTATGCCTAAGGCACGTGCAGTTGTTAGTTTCATGGCCTCTTTGCTGGTGGAGGTAACAGTATAGGTTTAGGTCAAGGTAGCGTGGCACAGGGTTTGGAAATGGTTTAGGCTCTATGGGATTTAGGAGTCCTTGCATTTTCAGCTCTTTAAACACCTCTGACAAAGGTCTACCAAAATTAGAGAATCGACTGTTTCTGATAGGGGCGACCTCAGAAAGAGTGGGCTTGGTCCTTGAAGGTCCCCTAATGGTCTTTCTATTCTGGTTGCCAAACCTCCTATTATCGGCTATACGGGGTATGGTCAAATTGGCCACAACATTGGTCAAAACCTGCAACTGCTCAGTAATCCTAGCAAGACTGGTTTCCAGTTGATTCGTACGAGATCCCTTGTTAACTGATTCGCTCATGTTGGCTAATGATCTTTTGGTGAGTCTTCTCTCTTTCCTAACCCAACGGATATCTATGATGGCTTTTAAGACACAAAGGGTTAACATGATGCGTGTATGCATGAGATGTAAGTTGGTCCATTATCATTTTGAAGCATTCAATCATACTATTACGAGGTACAAACTTGTCCCAGTTGAAAAGGCCCAACAAGTTTACACTTTGCAATAACATGGCTAAACAACTTCAAATGATAAAAGACCTAAACATAAAATGACCCATTGGCATTTTAGAAGCTCTTGGCCCAATTTCCATAAAGCACAGACTCGTCCCAGTTTAAATGGCCCAACAAGCCCATACCTCATGAAAAAAAGTCCAACTGAATCCAAATGACAATGGTCCTAAACGCAAACATAAAGGAATAGTCTCTACTAGTCTTATAACCACAGTTCATGTGCGGGTTTATAGGGGTACAGACAAAGGCTTTCTTCGACGAAGGATTGCCCATAACTAGCACTCCCCACACCTTTTTTTTTATACGCTAAGGTACGTGCCAACGAGTTAAGATGCGTGATTGACTGTCAAATGGATTTCCCGTTGTAGATTTCCCAGAGGGAGGGTGGAGCGAACTCTCTTAAATACCCAAGCCTCTTAGGCTGTTATCGCTTGGTGACAGGAATAAACAATGAGTCCTCCAAATTAGTCCATCACATTAAGCTATGAGTACATGATTATCTTGGTGCCTTCACGGCTTTTCCTTATAAAAAGGTAGTGAATGAAGGAAGACACCAAACCATTACTTAGCTCTGATAATGCCTTTGATTAAATCCCTTTCAACCCACTATAGACACGGTTAATTAACGCACAAATCACAATCACTACAAGACATTATTTTGGGGCTGATTCTCTATCCTCAGTGGAGTCACCAGACTGTAGGACACAGAAATCGACGACGCTGTTCTAGGCTCGCGGCCTAGTTGGGAGTACGGAATAGCTCACAGAGGAACTAAACCGGAGAATAAAATGGATTCGCCACCCTTTGTAAACCGGGAAAATAATTTAGGGCCGCACTCACCCCTCGCAAGGGAAGACCTCAAACCATTGGGTTCGGAATGGTCTCTTACTTATGCCACTTGTAATGAAATGATTTGTGCAATAACTTAACCGAATCTATGCAACATATATATTAAAGAATAACCTATGTTTAGTTCGCATTCATAAAAGCAAATCCTATATCTAAGTTTGCATGCTTTAAAAGTAAGTCATCATAACGGAAAGCACGCAAGCATATAAACGCATCAAATCAACAAACACGACAATATAAATAAATAACAACTTAAACATAAAAGCAAACTAAATTCCTAATGCGAAAACAAATAACTAAATGATACGTAAAGAAATAACATACTAATGACTAAATCATGCTCAAACATAAGGTTGGATGAAACGAAATATGTGTGTCTTTCAAGTGGTACGTAGCGTTGTATCCCGAGTGTAGACCGCACTACCATCCATTCGGATTCGGCTATGGAATTTATGTCCGGGTTTCCATCCGATATACCACAAGAGAGAACACACATTCTGTTCATCCGGAAATCACATCATGCATCAATCCACAATACTCATGTGAAACAAAGTGATAAAATAAATAAAAAATAAAGGATAATAAATAAAGGGTGCCCTCAGGTCTAACCTCTTAAATCGTCTCTCGAAAGTGAGTTACGCGGCCGTCGGAAGGGTTGATGCTCCGCAACTCCTCCGGTTCACTGGTTCAATATTTTCCTTCGCTGTTTCATTGTTTGTGCTGCTGTTTTACTCGGTTTTATGGCAGTTTCTGGGCAGTTTTCTGGACAATTTTTTGGGCAGTTTTGGGACAGTTTTCTGGGCAGTTCCGGGATAATTTTCTGGACAGTTTTAGGGAGTTTTTATTGTAAATTAGGGGATATTTCAGGGCAGTTTGCGGGGGTCAGAGGGGCTGATGGAGGTCAGTTTGTGTGTTGATTTGAGGGGGGCTGTGAGAGGTTAGTTTGTGCGTTGATTTGAGGCTATTGGTGTGAAGTAATAGCTGAGTAGGAGGGTGTTGTTACGTGAATGGTCAGATGCGGGAAGGGTCAGGTGCGTGTGTGAAGGGCCATGTGCGTAGAAGGAGGGTTAGCGTGAAGGGAAAACTGAGTGAAGACAAGTTGGTTGCTGCGTGAATGGAGTTTGGACGTGTGAATGGTAGTTGATTGCTGCGTGAGGGCTTGTGACGTTGAGTTAAGGGCTGGTGAAGGCTATGGCTAGGCGTGAAGGGGCAGGTGTTGATGCGTGGGGTTTTGTGACGTGAGTTGAGGGCTAGTGAAGGCTATGGCTAGGCGTGAAGGGGCAGGTGTTGATGCGTGGGGTTTTGTGACGTGAACGGACTAGGTTATTTTCTTCGTGTTTTCGTGAGAATGAACCAAGGTTCACAAGGTTGGGTTAAAGCTTCTTTTTATAGGCAAATGTTGGGGGGTTGTCCTTGTGTGAAAATGGAAAGGATTTGTGTAATTATGAGGGATATTTTTAATTAGTGTGTGATAAGGAAAAATATTTTAATTAGGGATATGATTTATTTAGTTTGGGAAAGGGATTTGTTTAAATTAGGAAGGTGATTTAATTTGATTTAATTTAATTTTTGACATGTGTTTTAAATGTTTTAATTATTATTGGATGTGATTTAATGGGCTTGGTGTGTGGTTTGGTGATGTGTGGGCTTGGTGTGTGACTTGCGGGGGTTTGGGCTAAGGATGTGTTTTAAAACAGAGGTCCAACAAGTTAACCTGAAGCGAAACAAGCGAATTAAATCCAACAAGGTGTCAATTTCTGACTCTTCCCTTCCGACGTCCGTTTCCCGCGACTTCCAAAACTTAAAGAGCAGTGCCTCCGTACGAGACTCATCATCGGGACTTACATGCAAAAATGCAGTGTCTACAAATTACTTAATCCAAAAGATGTATTAGCATAAATCAATTTTTAAAATTGTAAATAAAAGGAATTGGCAAATATCGTTATTTTCTTAAAGCCCATCGAAACTTGGCATGATTTGTACATAATAAATGACAATTCAGATAATATAAGTATTGTGATAAAACACACACAATAGAGATGAAAATAAAAGAAAACTCTTCTTTATTTAACAAAACAAAGAATTACAAAGCAAACACTAATGCTTTACAAAAAACTCTCAATGCTCTCTTTACACTCTATTACTCTCACTTTGGGATTTTGGAATCATTACAATGATCTGGAGGCTCTAATTTATAGTGCCAAAACTGTGTAAACAATGTCACCCGGTTTGGCAAAGCTAGCAACTCTTCATCAACAAGTTGGCTGGTGTCTCTATCAACTTCCGGTTGCCTTTTGACTGCATGCCTTCACTGTCTTCACACGTCCAGCTTGCATGCAAGCTGGTTTCAACAATAAGTTATCAAGAAATCT